>JAUPTC010000016.1:2351292-2459292 GCA_030762895.1 Sophora flavescens
ATGTTAAGGACCAAGTTGAGATTGAGTCCAACGGATCACCCTCAACTCGAGTGGGCGAAACGAGCAAAACGATTTGATCTTTAGAAGGTTGGTTGGTAGTAAGTGTAGTATTTAACTACGATCATCCCTTTAGCAGGATAGACAAGAAGTGATGGGAGTTTTGTTGAAGTATAGTGTGACTCGTAAGATGTGGACCCTTAAGATCAATCTCAGTAAATGAGACAATTATTATAAATCAAATGTTGATCGAGGCAAAGTAATTGTTGGGGAACCTAGGGTAATGATCAATGTCCGTAGTTACGAATAATTATATGTGTTTGAAGATTTACAGGAAAATGTTGATAGTAGTTTTACCTAAGTTGAATATGAGCAGAAAAGAGGAGTTCTTGAGTAAAACTAAGTTGTTAGAAAAGTTCAAGATTTATGATTTTGGATAATTCTACCAATGTGGTTTCTTTTTGGTTGTAGTTGCATTAAGAGGTGCAATCATGTTCTTTAAGATTGAGATGTATGATTATGATGTAAATTGTAGAGGTGGACTACGTTCAAAAGAAACTAAGACTAATTAAGATTGGATATCTTAGATAGGAACTGATGTGTGTGTGTGTTGAAAGAAATGTGTATCGTAGTTTAAATTTTGGTGTTAACAGTAAGAGTTAAAGGTGTCAGAGGAAGAATTCCTAAATGAATTAGTATTGAAAGAAAAATGGTTAAGTTTTAATCATATCTTTCACGCATGAGAGATTAAAGTAGGGTATTAAGGAGAAGGAGTATGGATTGAGGATAAGTGATTTACATTTTGGAGGATGAATCGAACGAAAAATAAATATGAATTTTATTATTAGGTTACAAATGTTACCTAAGGGAGAATTACATATGGGGAGTACAACGTGGAACATAGGGATTGAGAAATCCTGCTTCTTTGTACATAGTATATATAGGTAGGGTAATCAATAATTATTTATTATGAGGGAGTGTGCCTACACTAGCATTTTGTAGATCCAAGGTTAAATGACAAACTTTGATCGAATCTAACTGTTCATTTTTCTCGAATCTCAACCATTTATTTATTTATTTATTTTTAAAAAAATAACACACAAATATAACACAGTTTCTTCTTGTTTACCATCTTCTCTTCTGCATTATGGGTTAACCATCTCTGGAACAATATTATTAGTCATTCTTGCATCTTTCTTGAATTTAGAAAATTCTGAGATTATATGTGGGAAATATTTTTCAAGTGAGTGAAGGAACCACCCCTCCCCTTCCTTCTGGTTTCTATTTCCGAATAGGTAGTCAATTCCTAATTTTTTTTTTCAAAAAAGGGGTTTACTAATTTATGCCCAAAAGTAGGAAAAATTACAAAAGTACGGGCACACTTAGACGATGGCTGCGCAAGTACAGGCACACTCTCTTTTAGTTTGGTGTGGTGGCTCAGCTCTTGTCTCCTCTGCCTCTCTTAGACTTGGAATCTTTTTAGGGGGATTGAACTATCCCAAAGAAGTTTGAATGGGAAACTCGGTTGCTGTCCCCCTGCATCACAGATAAAGGAATATGTTGTTTTCACATAATAAGGAGCATCAAGGGGCTTCATCCAGTACCAAGAATCAATTACATCAGGTTTTGGTTTTTTTCTCCTCCAACAACAGCTAGCAATAAATTTTCCACAAGGTGTTCCTCCCAAACAAAAAACCTCCTTCTCCAGGGCAGTTTCCATACCCACCCATCACTCCTCGTTTCTCCCATTTGTACAACAGAAGCTTCTTTTGCCAATGACATTAGAAACAACCTGTTAAAAACCGAGGCTAAGGGTGTGATTGACACCCAACATTCATGCCAAAAAGATATAGACTCTCCATTCCCTAACCTCCTATAGATACTATCAGACAACCAGCCCTTTTTAATAGACCCCTCTCCCTCTAAAGCCTCTAGATCTCTCCACCACAAGGAACCCACACCCCCATGTAGTGGTTTTTCAGGCCAGAAACTTTCCAAACCGAAGAGTAACCATATCTCACTCTAAGCAATTTTGATCAAAGGGAATCCGTTTCCGTGAAGAAACACCACTGCCGTTTTCCTAGAAGCGCCAAGTAAAGGCATCTAGATCCCCCTCCTCCTTTTTTTTTTACAAACCACGTCCCATTTGACCCAACAAATTTTCGGGCATTCCTCACCTTCACCCCACAAGAACTTTCTTTGAATCTGAATAATTTTGTTGATTACCTTCTTTGGAGCACGGTGGAAGGAAAGGGAATAAACTGAGCAACTTGATTATATAGAGTTGATGAGGATGACTCTACCTCCAAACCATAGGAATTTATTCCTCCATCCTAGTAACCTATTCTACACAGTGTTTATTAAAGGATACCAAGTCGACCATCTCCTCAGATTTGCCCCAACCATGATACCAAGGAATTTGAATGGCAAAGATCCCACCTTGCAATTAAGGATGCAGGCTGCATGTTCAATGGTCCTTTGATTGCAATTCAAACCAACCAGCCCACTCTTTTGGAAGTTGACCTTCAATCCAGCCACTAATTCAAAGTTCCTAAGAATACACTTTAATGCCTTTACATTTGAAAGTGACATTTTCTCCTATCAAGATTGTATCATCAGCTTACTGAATGTGAGAAATCCCCAACTCCCGGTCACCCCCCTCGAGAAAGTGAAATCTTTGAAGACCTTCTCCACAGCACATTGGATGATCCCATGTAAACCCTCCGCCACAATTAGAAACAAAAAAAGGAGCCAGATGATCTCCCTCACGAAGTCCCCTAGACATAGCAATTAAAGATATAGATTCATTGATATAATACAATTACTTGTTTTTCTTATTACAGTATTATCTACAAAGTAAATTAATTTATTTTAAATCTGAGACAGAATAAAGATGTATCGATTCATTAAGAAAAAACAGGGAAATTGGTTGTCGTTTAAATTTTGTTTTTATACAAGATTGTCGTTTAATTTTCCTTCTAAAATAAAATCAGTTAGATCATTATTAATTCTAATGATGTTTTTTTACAGTGTAGTGTGTACCGGAAAATTAATCAAGAATAAACTTTCCCAACTTGAGTATTATCTTTATCATATTATCGCATGCGAATGTTAACTTTATGAGTTTTAATAATTCATTTTAGATTTTAAAAAAGATCATTTCTAAGACTTATAGCATGGCACTTATCCAGATCCCGGGACCCATGACATGCTAAATGATAAACCTCTTCCCCATGGCCATACTTATACACTTGGTATTGTCTACTACCGGGGGGGTCCTTTAATTTATTAAGAAAAAGTCTACAAGAGAAATGCAAATAATAAGAGTAATGATAGTTGTACATATTTTTGATGTCCAATAAATATATATATATATATATATATATATATATATATATATATATATATATATATATATATATATATATATACTTGTTTATTATTTTTTCTCTCTCATCACATGTATTTAGTACTTTAAAACAATTCAGCACCATATGATGTATATACATGATGTCTCAAAAGTATGTACAATTATCATTTCTCAATAATAACACTCTTTTTAACACTATCTCCAACACATTCTTGATTATTGGATGAATTTCAGACAATGACCATTAAATAAAAAATAATAAAGTGGGTCTCAAATGAAATTTATGACCCTACATGTATTCATATATTAAAAAGTGTGTTGGGAGTATTGCTCGTCTCCAAATCATGGTGGTTGTGGAAACAAAGAGAAGCGGTGTCTTTTCTTTGCATTGGACGACTTAACTGGTCAGACTATATTGAGAGAAAAATCACCGAAAAAAAAAGATTAGAAGGTTGATCAAGCCAGCAAACTTTAATGCAATAGAATAAGGAAAGAGGAATTTATATCCCACCCTATAAGGAAAAATCAAAGTATGAATTCAGGTTTTCAAAACCACGACACTATGCGTGTAAATATAATGTATATAACTCGACTGAAACCATAATTTGGAATGAGTATCACTACTACAGAAAAGAGTTTTAGTAGCACACCTTCAATAGCACTTCAATGAAAAATGCTACTTAAAAATAGGCGGAAGGTTTTTAATAGCGTTTCCTTAAGGGAGCGCTATCTATTCCTTATTCTAAGACAGCGCTTCTTTAAGGAAACGCTATTGAATGTTGGTTATTAGGAATAAATAACGTTTTCTTGAGGAAGCGCTGTTATAAGTCAGGGAATAGATAACGTTTCCTCAAGAAAACGCTATCATAGGTAAGTAAATAGATAGTGTTTTTTCAAGGAAGTGCTATCTATTCTCCTTTTACTAATTAAATTAATATTTCCCTTTTGTTCACTCTCTTTCTCTCGCGCGGGTCTCGCATTTTCGCTGGTTCTCAAACTATGCTCCCGAGACTTGCCTCCCTTTGCCTTCCACTGCTCGCGAGACTTGCCTCCTCTAACAATTAGGGTTCCATGCTTCTTCCCCGTTTTGCCGGCCGCTGGCCCGCCAGCCGTCCTTCCTTCTTCCCCACACACTACAAGAAAGTCACGATTTAGCGTCGAACTATTAGCGTAGGCCACGACTCCGACGCTATAGCGTCGGCCAAGCTGACGCAAAATGGACGCAATACTGTTACCCGATTTTTTTTTTTTTACTTTGGATTCAATTTTGCGTGGGCCAAGCCGACGCTATTTTAAGACATTTTGCATCGGTTTTGGCCGACACTACGTTGATCAGTGTATTAGCGTCGGACCTGTCGACGCTATAGTGGGCTGGAGCTAATATTTTCCCTCTTTTGTATCATTCTTCTACACTATTCCTTACCGCGCACTGATCGAGAGCTCGAAGACTTCGCGGGATCGGACAAACTTGCGCAGCCGTCGCCACCGCTGCAGCACCCTCGGTCTCCTTCGCCGCCGCCGGTATGTTTCTTTATCACTATCTTTCCTTCTCCATCTCAATGGACCATGTTCCTTCTCCATTTCTCCTTCTCTCCTCCTTCACTCTCCTTTGCCCGCCGCGGTGGGTGGCCGTCTCACTTGGCGTCGTTCAGAACTTCGCCTCCTTCACCGCACTACTCTGCCTCTAATCCTTCAGAGTTCAGTCTCGCTCTGACGCTCTCACTTCCCCCACTCTTACTCCGCCGTTCTTTCACAGTCGCCGACCAGCAACTCCACGAAACTCAGATCCGTTTTGCCCACGTTCCGATTCGCCTCCCAGTTCCGATTTGCAACTCTGTTTTGCGATTTGCTTGTCTCTTGCACATTTCTGAAGTTTTGGACCCTGTAGATCGACATCCTTGTAGGCTGGAGCTTCTGCTTTGTAACATACCCTCTTCGTCAATGGCACCTCCCAACAAAGACTTTGGCGGTTTCAGGGCTTATGATGCTCTTGTTTTCCACTCTAAATTAGCTAAACAAGCTTATGTTTTCACTAAAGTTTTGATCTACATTTTATTTACCTAGTTATGTTTATGTGGGTTTTTACTCTGAATTCTGCATATTTTAATCTGGTTTCTCTGAGATGCATGAGATGATATTGGTGAATGTGAGAGATTAGAAAGTAACCCTTTATCTTCTTTGGAGATTGCACAATTATATGAATTTTTTCAATTAAATTGATTTTATCTTTAGTCACCCATCATGTGTTTGCTAAATTGTTTGAACCATAGATGAGAATGGGGTATTATGTTAAATTGACCAGAATGGTGTTAGCTGGTCAGAGTGGGGTAATTAGCTGATGATCTTTATTTTGACAAATATCCATCGGTATCCGCCTACCAGCAAACCCCACACTCATTGATTTTACACTTGTCATTTTTCTAAGCCTAGCGGATTGAAGTAGAAAACAAGCAATACTATATCAATTTACTTCAATTCAGTGAAATACAGTGATCCGAGGTGTTTTCATGGATTGGAATTCAAAATCTGTTATGCACTTAGTTAGTGAGTAGCTTTAGCTGAGTTCCCTTTTTAACATACCTGCAGTATAGTCTCTATATAAGAGATGCACCTCTAGACTCTGTGATTGATCAATTCTAATGAGAATATTCTCCATTCAGATCTTTTGTTACTGCATGCCATTGTTAGATTTTAACATGGTATCAGTCTAATTTTCTTAGGAATAGCCATGCTTTCTCCGCTGCAGCACTGATCCATTTCGCCTTTTTCTCTCTTTTATCTTCAAGAAGCTCGTTCTTTGTTTGAAAGCTTCATTCTTCTTCTTTCTCTGCCAATTTCGCATGGCTAATCCTCCAATAGACCCTTCCAATCCTCTTTTCTTGCACCCAAATGAAAACCCTGGTGCATTCAATGTTTCTACTGTTATGGATGGTACCAATTACCATTCATGGTACCAATTAAACTTGTCTCAAACAAGTATGCTTTTAATATCAACCATGAAAGAAATTGAATGTGAAAGATCCCTTTTTGACATTTACTGAGTTCTTATTTTGTGCAGTAATATTTACTGAGTTCTTATCCTTGCGATGATAGAAAACATATTTAGGAAGTTTATGAAAACTATAATTGGCATCCCATATACGGATGTATCATCTAAAGACCTTGTAGTAAGAAAATTTGGTAGCTAATGAATTGGACTCAGTTTCACATGTTTGTAACAACCTTTCATTGGAATTCTCAAATATTTATGTTTGTGGATTTGGGTTGGACCTGGGCTCTAAATCTCAATCCATTTGAAATGACGATTAGCAGTTTAAACTTCTCAATTGCTACATTTTTTCAGTTTCATTTTTTATACACTAACACCCAGAATGCATTATTGGATAGGAAACATGAATAAGGATATAATTGGATTTATATTGTGGCTCTCTCTTCACTACTCATTCTCATAGTTTTTGTGTATTGATGGTTGGGTACAAGTACATCTTTACTGCAATGCAATCTTTGTGAAGTTAAAAAAATGCAATCCATGTTTAATGGATCACTAACTTGGAGCTGAAAAAGAATGACTGTCACATCTTTGTTGTTTCTTTATATGCGTGTAAATAAACCATTTTATGAGGAAGTTTTGCACATCAACCAGCTTTGTGTAGAGGAAACTGTTGACCCCATTTTGCTTTCTTCTGTTTGTGAAGCCAATCTATCATATTTGTTTGGTTTTGGTACTCACTACTCACTTTACTCTGCTCTTTATTTCTAGCTAGTGGATTTCCATTAACCTGTTGCTTACCGAAGAATACAAGCAAAGATCAAACCTGTTACTCCTTTAGATCCCACAAAATCCTGCTCTTGAAGGTCAGTGTTTTATTTGTTTCTAACTGGAACTTGATGTTTCCCTATGATGATTTTTTTTTTACCATGCCATATAGTTTTGATTGGTTTTGTGAAACAGTTGCTAATTGCTATTGCATATCCCTTCCCCTAAATTAATCCATTATCATGCATCTGTATAGCATTTGACACACTTCTTACCTTACTGGTTTGAGGTTAAATTTGATTATCACGTATTTAGATCTTTATTGTGTATCTAAATACTAAACATACATAAACATGCACCTAGTGATTTATATGCATATAGTCAAGTAGCTTCATCCCATCATTATGTTTAGTAATTTTGTTTGAGATGCATGATGCTGGACTAGGTGCTATACATTGCTATTTTCACAAAAAATTTCCGAAGTTTTTCTGGTACCCCTAGTGGCTGATAATTGTATGTTTACCACGTAGAAAATGGATCGTAGTTGGATGTATGATAGGGTCAATCCTGATAGGCGAGGCTTGAAAGATGAGTTTGTTAGTGGAGTTGATGAGTTTGTCAACCATGCTAAGGAACAACCCTACTTTTTGTCCGAAGGAGGGATCAGATGTCCTTGTGCAAAGTGTAAGTGCATGAAGCTATTGGCTGCAAGCGAGGTAAAGGTTCACTTGTACAAGTTCGGGTTTAAGACAAACTATTTGATCTGGACTGAACATGGAGAAGTGGAGCCAGATATGGACCTAGGGGGTCATTCAAACAAGACTTGTCATGTGGATAATGATGATGAATTTATGTCAATGAATCATATGGTGTATGATGCTTTAAGGCCATTTGCCGATGCCTCCCATGTCAATGCTAACATGGGGAACGAGACACTTAATGAAGACGAGATGCCCAATCCCGAAGCTCAACGGTTTTACGATACATTAATCTCTGCAAACCAGCCCATTTGTGAAGGAGCTACCGAATCTAGGTTATCAATATTTGTTAAGCTTTTGGCAGGTAGATCTAACTGGCATGTTCCTCAAAAGGGAATAGATTATTTTGCACAAATGCTTGCCAACGTAGCTAAAGAGCTAGGATCAAAACAATGCTTACCCGAGAACCATTACCAAGCAACAAAGTTGGTGTCTAAGTTAGGGTTAAAGGCTGAGAAGATTGATTGTTGTGTAAATGGTTGCATGTTATATTACAAACTGGATAGAAACTTATCTGAGTGCAAATTTTGTCAAGCTGCAAGGTATGTTCCTCCAAGGAAAGGGATTGGAAAACACAAAAATGTTCCGGTGAAGAGAATGTTTTATTTGCCAATCATTCCCAGGTTACAAAGATTGTATGCATCAATAGAATCTGCGGCTCGAATGAGGTGGCATCATGAAAATAAGGCGAGTTCGAACGTTCTACGCCATCCGTCCGATGGGAAGGCATGGAAACACTTTGATGATGTTTATCCAGATTTTGCCAGTGAGCCAAGAAATGTAAGATTGGGCCTATGTGCTGATGGGTTTACACCTTACATCCAAGCGTCGACTTCTCCATACTCATGTTGGCCGGTCATAGTTACGCCTTACAATCTTCCCCCAGAAATGTGCATGACCAAACCATACATGTTCTTGACTTGTCTCATTCCTGGACCATCTAACCCAAAATGTGCAAAGCGTCTTTCTGACATCCTCGGCAAGAAGAGGAAGAAGGGGACGCAACCTAAATGGATGGGGGATGAGGCATGGATTGGTATTCTTGAATATTGGCAAAGTGATGCCTTCCTAAAGATATCAACACAAAATAAGACCAATCGGGCTTCAGAAAAGGGTGGTGCAGTTCACACAACAGGTCGCAGATCTCACCTTGAGGTGGCACTAGACATGGTATGTATGTACTTAATATTCATCATTTAGTCCATTATCATATACTGATTTTCTTTGTAAATGAACATGTGTTGGCTTTTTGGGTAGGTCCAAACAAGTCAGGGGCCTGTGGATCCTGCTGAGTTTTTTAGAGCCACCCACCAGAAGAGTTCTGGCGAATGGGTTGATAGTCGCTCAAAAAGAACATATGTAAGTTGGTCTTATACATCATTTTTATATAACTTTGTTATCAATGTATGTACCTTAATAAGATTTGTTTGTGTTCTTTACTAGGAAGAGTATCGCGAGCGTTTGATTCAGATACAGACACAGGTTAATGACGCCTCCACAGATGGGATGCAGGAAGTGGATGGGGCGAGGAAGCTTCAATTGTGGCAGGATGTTGTTGGGGGTAGGACCCGGGGACGATGTTACGGAACTGCAGACATGTCTTTGAACGTCCGTCGTGGTATGTCTTCGTTAACTCAGGAGTCTCATGTGTCTTCTAGCCATGGTAATGGGTTTGAGACTGAGGAGGTCGTTGCACTTCGTGAGGAGGCTACCAGAGCTAGGGAGGAGGCAGCCAAAGCTAGGGAGGAGGCTGCATTAGCTAGGGAACAGACTGTCAATTTGGAGGCCCAGTTTCACGCTATGATGGAGCGAATGGCAGCTTTAGAGCGTAATAGTAGTCGGGGTCGTCCGCATCCTGATTATGATGACGATCTTGACGACCATTCATTAGATTAGGCATCATGTCATGGTCCCTCGCAGATGTTGATTTCCTTTACTTTAGACATTTCGCATTTACTTTTCAAGTACTTTGAAGTTTGTGTTCATTTACTTTGTTATGTACTGTGTGGATTATCATGGGCAGTTTTGGTTCATCAACAATTATACAAGTTGTTCTTGAGACAGAAGTATTATAATGGTTTGAGTTGTAAGTGGAGAAAAAGTTGGTTCTATTATGTTTTTTTTTTGTTGGGTGATATTTCAAGTTTTATGCTTTATTTGACTCTGTTAGACTTGTTAAAAGGTTGGAGTACCGCAAGTGCTAAAGCAGGGCTATTATTGTTTATTAAGGATATCGGTGCTAAAGCAGGGCTATTATTGTTTATTAAGGATATTTTTATTTTATATTTCCAGGTTTGTAATAATATAGCTACTTAATAAAAAAAAAATTAAAAAAAAACATTATTTGCGTAGGCTTGGCCGACGCTAAAGCCTACGCTATAACAAAGTAAATTAGTGAAGGCTGGGCCGACGCTAACTTTAGCGAAGGCCAAGCCGACGCTAAAATGATCTGAAATAGTGTGGGCTTAGGCCGACGCTAATTTTAGCGAAGGCCAGGGCCGACGCTAAACTGCTCTAACAAAGCGTCGGCTTTAAGCCGACGCTAAGTTTAGCGTCGGTCATTCCCTATTGTCTTTGCTGCCAAAAGCCGACGCTAATTTTAGCGTCGGCCATCATTTGCGAGGCTAAACGTTGCGTCGAGGCTTTTAGCGTCGACCACGACACCGACGCAAAGCCGATGCTAAAGTGGCCGTTAGCGTCGGCTTTTGCCTTGTAGCGTGGGCTTTTGGCCTACGCTAAAAGCTGATTTTCTTGTAGTGACAGCGACTTCGTCTTCTTCCAGCAGCCACAACGACTTCGATCCGTCTTCCAGAGCACAGTGAGCCGTCGTTTTCGGTCGATGCCATCGCACAACCTTCTTCGCTCAGCCGCCCAACGCCGTTTCGGTCGTCGCCGTTTAGCTCACCGCCGTCGACGCGGAACCTATCTCCAATAATCAACCTTCTTTCTTTCATCTCTTCCCATCTCTGTTTCATTGTTTGTGACAATTTTTTTCTTTAATCTTCCTTTAATCATGCGAATGTGTCTTGAGTTTGTGTTATTATTTTAGAACAAGGTGAAGAAATATGTAATTTTCGCGCACCAAACCCTAATCCCAGAGAACTCCAACATTGACGGTTGAAAGGAGCACCGCACCGAGCTCCAACATTTACGATTTGAGTCTTGGAGGTTCAGTCGCGACCGTGTTCTGCGTTTTGGGAAAAAAAATTGTTAAGGTAATCCCATCTATAACAGATACAGCAGTGTCACTCACTCTTGAATGGTCCTGTGTGCTGTAGTTTGAGTCTCACACTGCCTCTGTTTGCTTGGGTGTTAGAATAATCATGTCGAATTTCGATATTGCCATTGAGAATTTTTGTTTCCAAAATCCACATGGTGTTGAACCTTTGCTATTCATCTCATCCTGCCTAGTTTATGTCATGTTTTCATTGCTATTTCCCCTTTGGATTGCTAGTATTTGTTAATTTGCTTAACAAATAATGAAGATAGTACCTATAAGATGTTCCCTGAGAGACTCAAATGACCTGCGGTGTTTCCTGCAAATGCCACAGGTTGGTTCATGAACTGAATGGTATGAGATCCTCATGTGCTCCACAAGGTGCTCCAGTTTGTTGAACTGTCTGTAGCATGCTGCACACTTATTCCTATATATGTATATATAGTGAGAAAAAGTTATGTCACATATATATATCCATGCATTGTCAATTAAGATTCATATGCATGGTATGTGATATGTGTATGCATGTGTGCTTGTGCATGAGTATGAGAAAGAAAACCTGTGATTTTCTGAGCAATCAATTCTGCAATCCATAATTCTTTAATACTGATTTCAGTATGATCTGTATAATTATGTTATGAATGACTGACTAGAAAACACTTTGTTTGGTTGAGGTCAAAGGTAGGGAAGGATGGTATTTATAGAGAAAGGGTCTGAGAGGTCAAAGTTGAACCAAGTTGCATAAATGTAACGATGCTAAAGGCATTATTCAGTGTATATTTCTGATTCCCCTTCTCTACTTTTTCTTTTATCAATCTTTGGTCATATTGCCTCATCTCCTCTACCTTGTAGTCTTGTTGTCCAGTTTGTAGCTAGCTAGCGTTTGATTCTTGGGCCCATTCTTTCTGTGACTTTGGCTGTCACATGGGTTTTAATATGCATTTCATGGTTAAAACCAGTCAATCAATTATGTTCTTGAACTCTTGTCAATTAAATCACACTAGTGCAATAAGTGCTTTTTACGTCAGTTAAAATTGATTTTTTACGTCAGAATACTGACTGACGTAAATACAGCTGACGTTAATAGTTAATATTTTAACGTCAGTTGAGAACTGACGTTAAATATAAAACTATTAACGTCAGTTCCTTAAGAAAACCGACGTTAATTTTGTAAAAATTAACGTCGGTTTTTTAAACAACTGACGTTAAACTAAAACTATTAACGTCAGTTCTTTAATACAACGGACGTTGATTTTGTTAAAACTAACGTCAGTTGATATAAAGAACTGACGTTAAAGGTTTAATTTTAACGTCGATTGTAATAAACAACCGGCGTTAATAGTGTATCTGTATATTTTATAAAATACTATTAACGCCGTTGTTTGATACAAC
Source organism: Sophora flavescens (assembly GCA_030762895.1). Lineage (NCBI taxonomy): Eukaryota > Viridiplantae > Streptophyta > Magnoliopsida > Fabales > Fabaceae > Sophora > Sophora flavescens. The sequence goes on from JAUPTC010000016.1 coordinate 2,363,784, forward strand.
CGACGTTAATAGTTTTTTTTTAATTCAGTTTTAAAATATCACTCCCCTCGGCTATCCCTCGCATTCAGTCCCAAGAATACGGAATATCACACACATTACAGAATTGCAAAGGAAAATTGAACAATGGGGGGACTTAAAACCAAAACCCATGTATATATATAAATAAATTTTAGTTCCAATGTCTAAAAAACAAAACTATCTAAGGATATATATATACATGTTATTAATTAGTTTCTAAAGTCTAATAAAAAAACTATTTATCTAAGTAGTGCGGAGGTATGTTGTCAATTCCTTTTTCAGCCGCATACTTGAAGAAGAATTCAGCGAAGCGCATCCTCAAGTCTCTTAACTCATCTTCTTCAATAGGCGATTGGTCGATAAATGCCTAGACACGTTCAAATAATAACAATAACATCAATGCAAGTCATCTTCAAAACTATAATATATAATTTAACAAGTTGTTTAAATATTACCTTCTTCCATCCATCCGTAATAGATGCGGAGACTATGTTCAGCATATGAAGCATCACATAATAGCCACACGACCAACTGTCAGTTTGAAATCGAGACTACCAACAAAATTAATTTCAATGTCAGTTGAATATACACATAAATTAGTAATTATAATATTAATTATTTGATAATAAACTACCAAACCTTGAGGATGTTCCATACAGGATTTGCTTTAGCCTTAGAAGTCCTACTTCTCCCGTTGGCGCAACTTATGCTACTCGCCTTCAGCGCGCTATCATAAACAAATAATCATGTCGATCAATTAACAAACTCATATATCATGTGTGTAATAAACTAAAAACAACTGATATTACAACTTAAATTAAATTTAAGATTAGTTACTTACATATTTACAGCTTCCACCACCTTCGGTGGCGGATCTTGGTGGAGAGAGCAGAAGAATATGACAGTATGCCTAGATGGGTGAAGTACGAACAACTACCAATGGCGTCCCATACAGTAGGGAGCCAGATATAATTCTTTCGGATTGTCTCCCAACAAGTTCCCTAAGTATTTACTCAATGCATCGCCAGCAAAGAACTCGGGCAGAAGGATTGACGGATCTAAGAAACCGTAAACTGATGCAACGTCCTTATCAAGCTGAAGACGATGGAGATACCTAAGATATGAAAAGGTGTGGATATTAATTACATAATATATATATTGAAATTAAAATAAATTATTAAATGGAAAAATACCAAAAATAAATAAGTTATAAAATTAAAATTAACTTACGTGCACCAGAGACTGATGACATTGCTGTTCATCAAGACGTTAGTTCTGCAGGCATTCCCGAGATCGTCACCAATGAAGGAAAATATCCTCTGTTGATCTGGGTGTGCCACCCATCCATCGTGATCCAATGGACATTCAAAAATCTCAAACGCATAATCCTCACCAAGTGAGAACAAACGAGTGATAGGTGACAGCGACACTAACGTCGACTTGGCCTTCAGTTTAGGAAAAATAAAATATATAAGTTTTTGATAATTAGAAAAAACACAAGTAATTATTTGACTAATTTAGACATTAATAATGAATAAATACCTTTGCTAACATTTCGAGCTCACGTCGTTTGGAGTCCAACTCAAGCTCACGCCTTTTCATTTCCAACTCATGCTCATGGCGCTGGACTTCCAATTCCCGCTCCCTAGCTGGCAACTCATCGTCCTCCACATGTGCCATACTAAAACTCTCTTTTGTGCTCACATGTGAAGCGTTGGCAAGCCTTGCGGTGTCCTGGGATGTACCGACAGAGGAAAGCTCTCTGGCAAGCGCCTGCTTGAATTCTGGGTTGGCAATTAAGCCTTGCATCAGATGTGTTGTAATATCTGGGTTGGACATGAGGTGTTGAGTAATGTCAGCCAAAATTGATGCTTCATTGACCACCCGCTTTCATGAAGCAGACTTGCCAAAATATTGTTTGATGGTCACGTTCCCAGGAACACCGAGAACCCGACCAGGATGGTCTTTCTTGCCTAGAGTAGCCATCAAGACGTCCTGCCGTCCAGAAGGGACGAATGCGCCCTGGGAGGATTTTGCTTTAAGATCCATCTACAATGAAAAAAAAATGAAAAAACGTGCAAGTGAAAAGTGTTGCAAATATCTATACAAATATCAATTGAAATCAAGTTAATTATTTACTTACAATCTTATCTGCCACTTCGCGAGTGGCATAAACTTTAAAAGATCCCGCCTTTGTCATGCGACCGGCTAACCAGACATCCTCGCGGTTGATGTCCGATGGAGGACTTGATGGTGTGCCCTCAGGCACCTATCCTCTTTCAATCCTAGCAGAGTGTTCTTCCTGCTTCGCCCTCAGCCTATCCGCCATCATCTGCTGGATCCGAGTATGGTACCCACCCTGAGACATGGTGTGGCGGTGGACGTTCTTCGCCTTATTCTGCCGACCCTTATTTGCCTTAGCCTATTAAAACAAAAACACATAATTAAATACAGTTAAATGATCTATAATAAGCATACAAAATTAACTTAATCAACCAACCTGAAATTCTCCATCCTGTCGACTCCTGGCAAACATATCCCAAGTATCCTGATCAATCCAGGGATAATCCGAGAACATTTTATCAAGCCGCTTCTTCCCAGATACATAGTACCTGGTAAGATCATGCTTGAACCCATTCCAACGCTTTGATGCCATTTTCATACATTTATGACGATGATCCTCGTCATTTGGCACAGTCCAAGCTACCTACACATTAGATACATATATAACAACTGGATGGATTATAACTCGGATAATTATCTAATAATGTAAATCAAACGAATGTAAAGGTAAAATACCGTGATAGCCTCCCAAATCTGATCCTTAACGTTACGTGGGAACGTCATTCCAGATGGTTGTAGTTGATGCTTACGTCTTTGCTTCGCTTGTAGAAACACCCACTTATTAAATTCTTTAGCACGGGGTCCCCTGGGCATTTAGATTAGCATCGAAGGACACCTCAAGCTTCGTCCGCTCTGCCTGTCCTTCTATAGTTTCTTCAACTAGGTGGCTCATCTACCCCGTTTCCTATGAGCCTGTGATGTCTGTATGGACAAAAAAAAAATGATAAAATAGAGGGTTGTAACATTATAAACTTACATTAACAAGAAGGACTAAAGATAGTATATAACATGTAAACTTACACTAGAATCAGGCGTAGGCGTGATCGGGTCCTGCGAAACCCCCACAGTGTCCTCCCGTGCATGTGGGCTATCCGACTGATCCATATGTATGCCTATTCAGAAACAATATATATGTATTAACATAGGTTATAACTCAAAATAAATACAGAAGTATAAATAAAAATAACTAGATAGGTCCTGTAGATATACAAAACATCTATGTATCCAATATAAGGACAATACGGGAGATTGAAAACTATAGTTTTTGAAGATTTCCAAGCACTGGTCACGGCCTGGCCGTGATGTCCATCACGGCCGTAACGTGCCAACTGAACCAAACCCTCATAGGCAGAACTGATCACGGCCGTGACAGATCAACCAGCAGAGCAACATGCACTCAAAACCAAAAATAGAGATTTTCCAAACAACTCAAACTCACGGTTTAAAGTTACAACTACTGAGACTACAGTTTCAACATACACTCAAAACCAAAAATAGAGACATTCCAAACAACTCAAACTCACAGTTTCAAGTTTCAACTACTGAGACTACAGTTTCAAACCAGCAGAGCAACATGCATGCACTCAAAACCAAAAATAAAAAAATGTGCCCTAATTAAAGACTCACCAGAAATAGGCGCTCGCGTGGTGGTGGGGGGGGAGCTCGAGTGGTGGCCAACGTTCGATGTGGTTACTGAGAGCAGAGGGACAAGGAGAGTTAGTGCGCGGGAAGGCCAGGGGAAAGAGAGATGTCAAGTTATTGCAAAGAATGAGCGGGAAAGACAGAGTTAGGGGTTAAGAGTGTACCTCACGGTGGTGGCGAAGAAGCCCTCGCGGTGGTTGCGGTGGAGATGAGCTCGCGATTAGGGCAGAGTGAGAGCGAGAGTGAGGGTTGAGCGTGATGAAAAGAGAAAAGACGTACAGAGAAGTGGAGAAGGCGCGCGGGGGTAAACGTTATAATTAAAATAAAACAACATTTTACGTCAGTTTTTGGTAAAACCTGACGTTGAAGATCATATATTGAACGTCAGTTGTCTTAATAAACGAACGTTAAAAACTCTCACACTTATTACGTCAGTTGTTAGTAATAACTGACGTTAAAGGTCATATATTTAACGTAAGTTGTATTAAGAAACTGACGTTAAAAACACTCATAACTTCTTACGTCAGTTGTATTACACAACGGACGTTAAAGGTTTATTAGTTTCTGTAAAAACATTCATTCCCTTGACTACTGTGCTACTTACCCATTCACCTTTGTACCTAATCCTCTTAATGAGCATTAAGTTTATAGATAAGTTTTCAAGAAAATCAGAATAACTTAGTAACTTCATCCACTGCTCCTATAAATAGCTTCCTTCCATCCTTTTAATTAATTTTCTGCTTCACAATAATATTGGCTCTTGTGGAGATTAACTTCATCACTTTTTCTTCCTATTCCTAGACTCAAAGGTCTTTGTCTTAATGGTCAAACAACTTTTGAGTTTGAGTAAATCACATTACATGGATATTAAGGTTGGGTGAATCACGTAATGTGATTCTCTCACTTTATTTCATCCCCGTCATCCCTTTCACTTTGCTTTGGAAGCAAGTGATTGTGGATTCAAGATGATGCATCAAGGAACTCCCTTTGAAGAAGAAAGATGCAAAGATCCATTTCACTTTGCTTTCGCTGCTAGTGACTGAGGATTTACTTTGCATCATGGAATTCAAGTGAGGGAGGTGATGCATCCATTGGAGTTTCTGATGACATGACTGAGAAGAAAATGATGTTGATGCAGAAACTTTTTTATATTTTAGGGCTATGTTGCAGAAATTTTTTATCTTTTAATCATGTAATTTTAACTTATGAATCGCTTCAATGTCATACGATTTGATTATACATATAACTTGTTTTATGTTAAGTGTTTATTTATTTTAATTTTCACAATAATTTGTTTACTAATAAAAGCTAATTAATAAAAATTAAAAATAAACTTGTATAAAAAAAGGTTTAGAAATAAACTGCAGTAATATATGGAGTGATCTGCGTTAAGAGGGACAACAGGGACATGACAACCAATGAAATGAGTTTCATAATTATTTACGTCAGTTATTTATAGAACTGACGCAAATAGTTTGCCCACCACCTCATTTTTAAGGTCAACTTAATTTATGACTGCCAAGTTCCCGTATATTAATTACATTATTTCCAATATTCATTCTGCACGTTTATAATATATAGGATTATTTACGTCAGCTATTTATTTAACTGAAGTAAAAATCAAACTTTTAACGTCAGTTGTATAAAAAACTGATGTTAACAATTAATATTTTTTATTTGAAAAACACTTTTAACGTCAGTTTTTTTAAAAAACTGACGTTAAAAGTGTATAGATATCTGCAAAAACATTCATTCCTTTGACTGTACTGTGCTACTTACCCATGCACCTTGTAACTCAATCCTCTTAATGAGCATTAAGTTTATAGGTAAGTTTTCAAGAAAATCAGAATAGCTTAGTAACTTCATCCCCTGCTCCTATAAATAGCTTCCTTCCATCCTTTTAATTTTCTGCTTCACAATATGGCTCTGTCGTGGAGATTAACTTCATCACTCTTTCTTCCTATTCCTAGACTCAAAGGTCTTTGTCTTAATGGTCAAACAACTTCTGAGTTTGAGTAAATTACATTACATGGGTGATAAGTCTGAGTAAATTACATTATGTGAGTTGCTCACCTTATCACCTTCCGGATAATCAGCTGCTGGAGGGCTAATCAGGTGCTCGGGGGTCACAGTTCCAAAACTTCAGCTTTGGCAGCAAGTGACCGTCTTGGAAGACTCTAGAACCACTGCCTTTGCTTGAAACAGATCTAGTGCACCTGTTTTTGCCTCTCTCTTGAGCTCTCTCATGCCCCCCAGTTTTCTGAGGTCTTCAGAGTATAGTTTTCCCTTTGGCATATTTCATAAAACTCTCTGATGGGATGTAGCTTTAATGTTTAGGATTTTAAACCCTTTTAATGTAACTTTTTATAGGATTTTAAACCCTTTAAATGTAACTTTTTATAGGATTTTAAACCCTTTCAATCTTCTCATATCGATGTCAGACATTGATACTTCATGAATGAGATCCGGTTTGGGTTATTGATTCAACTTATAGTTTTCAAAACAGAAACACAAAACATCAAAGCAATTCATGTGAAACTGAAACTTTGAGGAAGGCAATGCGGAAGGGATCGTATACTAGATAAAAAAATTATTAAAATAACCTTTAACATCTGTTGATGTAAGAACTGACGTTAAAAGTGAAGTGACTTACTTTTAACGTCAGTTCTTTATAGAACTGACGTTAAAATCTTCGATGTTAACGTCAGTTTTTTATTGAACTGACGTTAAAAGTGAGTCACTTCACTTTTAACGTCAATCATTGAAACAAATGACGTTAAAATTGAATTAATGAACTCTGATATTTACAAAACTGCCACCGCCTCCTTTTTAACGTCTAGCTTTTGGTTAACTGACGTAAACCTTTACCGTCTAATGTATATTTTCCACTAGTGTCATTTGTTGATGCTTTGGTTTTGCTCTGATGTGCTTTTTAAGTTGGGCATAAGGTTCTTTTATTACAAACAACTTTGTAATGTCACATTTGCATTTCATGGTTAAAACCATCAAACTACTAATATTTCTTAAGAATAGGTTTTCTATGGTATTTGAACTCTGCTGTACATCCAGAATTTTTTTTATTGATATACTCCTCTTTCATGACTCGAGTTTGTTTTGCAGGTTGATGAAATTTGGTTTTAATGATCATATTGCTTGTTCTGAAGCATTTTATGATGGGAGAATATAAAATTACTTTGTTAATAACTTGCATTCAGTAGACTTCTTCAACACTTTTTATAAATTTTCCGGCTATCCTAATAAACCATCAACAAAAAATAGTTCTGGTTCTAATGTTTTATGACTGAGTTTACTGTAATTTGTCTTAAATAAATGATTATTTTCATTAGTAATTTAAATTATAAATCATGTGGCAATTGATCATGTGTTTCAGGTCCTTTTAATTTTGAAGCTAGCTGCAAAGACTAAGGGAGGCTTGCCCACTCTGCACCTCAATCCATACAGCTGGTCAAAGGTCTGATTTTTTTTATAAAACTGTTGAGTTTAGAAAGAGATATTTTGTCTCTTGTGAAAGGGAAGGATGATTTCTTCTCATAGTGATGATTTCTTCCAAATAAGGATGATTTCTGATTTCTTCCCCTGCAAGTTTAATTTTAGTCCATCAAGTTTAATTTATAGATGATTGACTATTGTTATTGAAGTCAGATGAGTAATTATGCAATATGTATGTCCAGTGTATTTATTTTCTATCAATTGGTGTCATATACTGAAGACCATGTTGGGAAACAGGAAGGGAATGAATGGATAGGAGGCAAGGGTAACCATAAAGATGCATTTTTACCCTTATATGCAAATTTACTCTGTTTCTATGCCCTCTCAAACAGCATTTCCTTGTGTCCGGCAATAATGATGTCTAATATGCGAACCACTATCAAAGTGCAGAATGTGATGAACTGTATAGCATTAGTAGAAGTGAACCCCAACCCATTCACTAGTGGAAAATATACATTAGATGGTAAAGGTTTACGTCAGTTAACCAAAAGCTAGATGTTAAAAAGGGGGCGGTGGCAGTTTTGTAAATATCAGACTTCATTAATTCAATTTTAACGTCAGTTGTTGTAAGGACTGACGTTAAAAGTGAAGTGAATCACTTTTAACGCCAGTTCAATAAACAACTGACGTTAATAGTGAACATTTTAACGTCAGTTCTTTATCGAACCGACGTTAAAAGTGAGTCACTTCACTTTTAACGTCAGTCCTTACAACAACTGACGTTAAAGGTTATTTTAATAATTTTTTTATCTAATATACGTACCCTTCCGCATTGCCTTCCTCAAAGTTTCAGTTTCACAATTGCTTTGATGTTTTGTTTCTGTTTTGAAAACTAAAATATATGTGCGAAGTATAAGTTGAATCAATAACCCAAACCGGATCTCATTCATGAAGTGTAATACAGACTGATACAGAAGATTGAAAGGAATTAAAATCCTATAAAAAGTTACATTGAAAGGGTTTAAAATCCTAAACATTTGTTGAGGCTTCGTTCCCTTCACGGGTGAGCAAGAGAGGAGAGTCGAGCGACTGAGTTTTCCAGAATTCAATGAGGAGGTTGTGTGGCAGAGCATAAGGCCACTTTTGGAACCCCTTATCACACCCGAAACATTAAAGCTACATCCCATCAGAGAGTTTTATGAAATATGCCAAAGGGAAAACTATACTCCGAATGTGACCATGTCTAGCAGTGATGGTGTTACTCATGTTGGAATCGAGGTACATGCTGATAATGTGGTCATTCATAAGCTGAGGTTTTGGAACTGTAGCAGCCGATTCTCCGAAAGGATGATAAGGTGAGCAACTCACATTATGTGATTTACAGAACCTTATCACCCATGTTATGTGATTTACACAACCTCGGAAGTTGTTTGACCATTAAGACAAAGATCTTTGAGTCTAGGAATAGGAAGAAAGAGTGATGAAGTTAATCTCCATGGCAGAGCCATATTGTGAAGCAGAAAATAAAAGGAAGGAAGGAAGCTATTTATTGGACCAGAGGATGAAGTTACTAGGCGTGGTAAGTTGCTAAAAAATTAAGTTGATCATTAAGAAGATTAGGTTCCAAGGTGAATGGGTAAGTAGCACAGTATAGTCAAAGGAATGAATGTTTTTACAGAAACTTATAAACCTTTAACGTCAGTTGTTTAATACAATTGACGTTAAAACTTGTTTAAATAAAAAATATTTATTTTTAACGTCAGTTTTTTTATACAACTGACGTTAAAAGTGTGATTTTTTACTTCAGTTAAATAAATAGCTGACGTAAATAATCCTATATCCCTATCTGAAATGCCCTGTTGTCACTCTTAACACAGGTCACTCCATATATATAGTGCAGTTTATTTCTAAACTTTTTTTTAAACAAGTTTATTTTTAATCTTCATTAATTAGCTTGAATTAGTAAACAAATTCTTGTGCAAATTAAAATAAATAAACACTTAACATAAAACAAGTTATATGTATAATCAAATCGTATCTCATTGAAACGATTCATAAGTTACAATTAAATGATTAAAAGATAAAAAATTTCTGCAACATAGCCCTAAAATATAAAAAGTTTTGTTTCAACATCATTTTCTTCTCAGTCCTGTCCTCAGAAACTCCAATGGATGCATCTCCTCCCTCACTTGAATTCCATGATGCAAAAGTGACTCCACATTGAAATGGATCTTTGCATCTTCTCCTTCACTGGAATTCCTTGATGCATCGTCTTGAATTCACAGTCACTTGCTTCCAAAGCAAAGTGAAAGGGATGACGGGGATGAAATAAAGTGAGGGAATCACATTACGTGATTCACCCAACCTTACCATCCATGTTATGTGATTTACTCAACCTCAAGTTTTTTTACCATTAAGACAGAGACCTTTAAGTCTAGGAATAGGAAGAAATAAAAACACCTCAAATATGATAGAGGCATATTGTGAAGGAAAAAGCACGAAATATAGAGGAAAAGAAGGGGGTGTAATACAGATCGAATGATACAGAAGAATATGGTTCTTTATATAGAGAAGAGAGACTACCTGAATTTCTTGAAAACTGATCTAAAAACTTAATGCTCGTTAAGAGGATTAGGTTACAAGGTGAATGGGTATGTAGCACAGTAGTCAAAGGAATGAATGTTTTTGCAGAAACTAATAAATTTTTAACGTCAGTTGTTTAATACAACTGACGTTAAAAGTGTGATTTTCAGTTAAATAACTAGCTGACGTAAATAATCCTATATCCTATATAGAGAAGAGAGACTGATTTTCTTGAAAAGTGATCTATAAACTTAATGCTCAGGGGTAGTAACACAGTAGTCAAAGGAATTAATGTTATTGCAGAACACTTTTAACGTCAGTTGTCTTCAACAGCGGACGTTAAAAGTTTTTTATTTTTTACGTCAGTTTCTTAATAAAACTGACGTAATTAAATATCCTTTAACGTCAGTTTTTATAAACAACTGACATAAAATGTTGTTTTATTTTGATTATTGCATCCTTTAACGTCAGTTTTTACAAACAACTGACGTAAAATGTTGTTTTATTTTGATTATAACGTTTACACCCGCGCGCCTTCTGCACTTCACTCTATACGTCTCTTTTCTCTTTTCATCACGCTCAACCCTCACTCTCAACCCTCACTCTCACTTGATTTCAATTGATATTTGTATAGATATTTGCAACACTTTTCACTTGAACGTTTTTTCATTTTTTTTCATTGTAGATGGATCTTAAAGCACAATCCTCCCAGGGCGCATTCGTCCCTTCTGGACAGCGGGACGTCTTGATGACTGCTCTAGGCAAGAAAGACCATCCTGGTCGGGTTCTCGATGTTCCTGGGAACGTGACCATCAAAGAATATTATGGCAAGTCTGCTTCACGAAAGCGAGTGGTCGATGAAGAATCAATTTTGGCTGACATTACTCAGCACCTCATGTCCAACCCAGCTATTACAACACATCTGATGCAAAGCTTAATATCAAACCCAGAATTCAAGCAGGCGCTTGCCAGAGAGCTTTCCTCCGTCGGTACATCCCAGGACATCGAAGGGCATGCCAACCCTTCACATGTGAGCACAAAAGAGAGTTATAGTAGGGAACATGTGGAGGACAATGAGTTGGCAGCTAGGGAGCGGGAGTTCGAAGTCCAACGCCATGAGCATGAGTTGGAAATGAAAAGGCGTGAGCTTGAGTTGGACTCCAAACGACGTGAGCTCGAAATGTTAACAAAGGTATGTATTCATTATTAATGTCCAAATTAGTCAAATAATTACTTGTGTTTTTTTTAATTATCAACAACTTATCTATTTTATTTTTCCTAAACTGAAGGCCAAGTCGACGTCGGTGTCGCTGTCACCTATCACTCGTTTGTTCTCACTTGGTGAGGATTATGCGTTTGAGATTTTTGAATGTCCATTGGAGCATGATGGATGGGTGGCACGCCCAGATCAACGGAGGATATTTTCCTTCTGTGGTGACGATCTCGGAAACGCCTGCAGAAATAACGTCTGGACGAACAACAATGTTTTCAGTCTCTGGTGCACGTAAGTTAATTTTAATTTTATAACTTATTTATTTTTGGTATTTTCCATTTAATAATTTATTTTAATTTCAATATATATATTATGTAATTAACATCCACACCTTTTCATATCTTAGGTATCTCCATCGTCTTCAGCTTGATAAGGGTGTTGCATCAGTTTACGGCTTCTTAGATCCGTCAATCCTTCTGCCCAATTTCTTTGTTGGCGATGCATTGAGTAAATACTTAGGGAACTTGTTGGGAGACAATCTGAAAGAATTATATCTGGCTCCCTACTGTATGAAAAGCCATTGGCAGTTGTTCGTACTTCACCCGTCTAGGCATACTGTCATATTCTTTTGCTCTCTCCACCAACAGCCGCCACAGGTGGTGTTGGAAGCTGTAAATAAGTAAGTAACTAATCTTAAATTTAATTTAAGTTTTAATATCGGTTGTTTTTAGTTTATTACACACATGATATATGAATTTGTTAATTGATCGACATGATTATTTGTTTATGATAGCGCGCTGAAGGCGAGTAGCGTAAGTTGCGCCAACGGGAGAGGTAGGACTTCTAAGTCTAAAGCAAATCTTGTATGGAACATCCTCAAGGTTTGGTAGTTTATTTATCAAATAATTAATATTATAATTACTAATTTATATGTATATTCAACTGACGTTGAAATTAATTTTGTTGGTAGTCTCGATTTCAAATTGACGGGTGGTCGTGCGGCTATTATGTGATGCTTCATATGCTGAACATAGTCTCCGCATCTATTACGGATGGATGGAATAAGGTAATATTTAAACAACTTGTTAAATTATATATTATAGTTTTGAAGATGACTTGTATTGATGTTATTGTTATTATTTGAACGTGTCTAGGCATTTATCGACCAATCGCCTATTCAAGAAGATGAGTTAAGATACTTGAGGATGCGCTTCTCTGAATTCTTCTTCAAGTATGCGGCTGAAAAAGGAATTGACAAGATACCTCCGCACTACTTAGATGAATAGTTTTTTTGGTAGACTTTAGAAACTAATTAATAACATGTATATATACATATATCCTTAGATTGGTAGTTTTGTTTTTAGACATTGGAGACTAAAATTTATATATATATATATATACATACTTGTAGATAGTTATGTTTTTCCTATACATGGGTTTTGGTTTTAAGTCCCCCCATTGTTCCATTTTTCCTTTGCAATTCTGTAATGTGTGTGATATTCTGTGTTACTGGGATATTTACTGAATGCAGGGATAGCTGATGAGAGTAATATTTTAAAACTGAATTTAAAAAAAAATCTATTAACGTCAGTTGTATCAAACAACTTACGTTAATAGTATTTTATAAATATACAGTACACTATTAATGTCAGTTGTTTATTACAACTGATGTTAAAATTAAAACCTTTAACGTCTGTTCTTTATAACAACTGACGTTAGTTTTAACAAAATTAACGTCCGTTTTCTTAAAGAACTGACGTTAATAGTTTTATGTTTAACGTCAGTTGTTTAAACAACTGACGTTAATTTTTACAAAATTAACGTCAGTTGTGTTAAAGAACTGACGTTAATAGTTTTATATTTAACGTCAGTTCTCAACTGACGTTAAAATATTAACTATTAACGTCGGCTGTATTTACGTCAGTCAATATTCTGACGTAAAAAATCAATTTTAACTGACGTAAAAAGCACTTATTGCACTAGTGATTTCTCCTACATTTAGAGCTTCTTAATTTCATGATTATTGTAATGTTAACTCAGCTTCTTTCTGGGCCAATCTTGGACCAAATGATGTGAACCCATTTCTCGATGCAACAATGGCTCAAAGAGGAAGAGAAGCAATTGAACTATTTCTTCATTCACTCAATGATCATACTATTACACGGAATAATCAATGACCTTTTATAGGCCTAGTTATATAGTATAATAATAGATACTTAATTGTGAAGAAATGCTTGACGATGTGCTGATTGAAAACATTTGGTATTCAATCTTCACTTTGTTGAGGCAATGTGCTTGAATGCAGCTTTTAATTTGTTGCAGATTATAACATCACAAAATGTATAGACTTATAGGCTTTACTATCTTCAATCTGTTCAAAGAAATTTTTGGCGCTGTTGAGCTTGGATTAATGCTCACATTGTCTCCCCTTGAACCAAGCTCAAAGCTTCATAATTTAAAGAATTCTCTTTAATGTGTAAATATACTTACTGACGAGGGATACATACAATCAGTAAGTATATACTTACTGATGAGGGATACGTACAATTCATTTATAAGAGTATTTGTTATATAACTTGTTTAGCAATGTATTAGTTTAAGAATTCAATTCTTTTACTAATCATTTTGGGGTAATATCTCATGATTTGTAAGTCCTACAACATTTGATAGAATTTGTGAATGTATTCATTTCAGATGGGTTGTTTTAAATTCTAAACTTGAACTATTCCAAATATTGGGTTAGTGGGTTTGTTTATCCTCATGTTTGGATTTGCTTTGTGCCTTCTATTTGTTTGAAGGTAGTAGTGAGATTACATGTATGTGTTATGTACTTATGTTACATGTCGGTATATTTTGTTGTTTGGGATGCTGCTAATGCTGTAATGCAACCTCCTTTTAAGCTAAGTTGGGTTGCTGGAATAATTATAAGTCGTCAATACTTGTGGGTTTAATCATTTTGTCTTAGTGATAGTATATCTGGTGCTGAGAGGGTAATTCTTCGGTTCCATCATGCCATGTATTTGGAGTTTGGTGAGGCCTTGGGTTGGGAGATAAAAAGGATCATATGATCTTCCTCCCACAACTAATTAAAACACCTTTCTGTTTGAACTTTCAACCTTTTAGAAAGACAATCATGACATTGACAACCTCTTGTCTCAATCCTCCTCCCCTTTTCAAATGTTTCCCTGATATTTATTAGTGATCCTCTTTTGCATGTACCTGTCCACACACATAAAAACCATAGTTCTGTATTTGTTTTTTCTTATCTGATTATAATTTTTGGATTTCATACACATGGCTTCAAAACATTATTTATTTAGGCATTTTTTGTATTGCTTGAATATAAAACTAATATTGTAATCAGTTGTTTGAGATACTAACTTGACCTTCATTGGACCAGCTGTAGATTCTAAAATGGAGATGGTTGGGGAGAACACATTGTTGGATCAAAAATCCCATCATAGATGCCGGCGCAGGAAGCATGATTGTAGAATGGTTGATGCATTGAGGTGATGGATCTGGCAGGTCTGTGACTATGAATGAACAAGACAAAGTTCTGTCTTTCGTTCAACAATGGACTGGCTTCCTTCGTGCATGAATCCCTTCGTTCAACAATGGTTGATGCAGATAGGGAGTTTGCTGATCCCGTTGTCGCAGAAGCAACACTTGAATATCTCATTTCCAACAAGAAGAAGCTTCTAACTTCCTTCCCTAACATATTGCCTCAGGTATAGCCTATGCTCTACTGCACTTTCCATTTTTAAAAATGTAGCATGCACATGCAGTTAAATTTTAAAGTTTAGTATGAGAAAGCATTTACTTGATTTAAGGAGTTTATTTTTTTAGAAGGGTATTTTTAAGCAATAAAGTCATGGGGTTAGGAAGGCCAGTGGAGGGAAGCCCTCCCCTTCATGTCACTCCCAGTTGGATCCGGTCACGCTATCTCAGAAGAGTAAGAGTTTATTTATCTTCTTGTGTTTTTCCTTGAGCCTATATTTAGTTAGAAGTAGGCTTTAGCTTCTCCAGATTGAGTCCTAAACTATTTCCTATATATAATATAATATAGTGTTTGTATGGTTCTGAAATAATTTTACATATGGTCATTTCATAGATGACACCAACATTACCAGTACCATAACAAGAGTTGTTGTGTTGTAAAGTGTAAGCAAGTAGTTAGAGCCCTCCATATCAATTTAATGACAGCAATATTATGTAGGCAATGTATTAGCTTGTATTCAACTGAGGAAATCTTTGATTTGTCTAGAAAAAGTGTGATGTGAGTGTTGTTCTTGTTGAACTAGAGTTTAACATGATTCTTGTTGTCCTATGCAGCTCAACAGAGAAGGCGTTTTGCTTTTACGTGGCTTGGATTCAAGACTGTCAAAGGATCTTCCTTCTGATCTCCAGAAACTTCGATGCAAGGTAATTGCCAAGTCTCTTTTCTTATTTGAAAGATGGAAAAGCAAAGCAATAAAAGAAGAAAACAACACTCACCCCTCGGAACTTTATTTATATAATAACAATTGATAGCAGATTGTGACTGTTCTCACATTATCTTTTAGGTTGCTTTCAATGCATTGAGGTTTGCAAAGCCAGTTCAGGAACTTGGGAACAAGATTGCAGAGAGAATGAAAAGCAAGGGACCCTACCTTGCGCTTCATCTACGAATGGAAAAGGATGTTTGGGTGAGGACTGGTTGTCTACCTAGTCTTAGTCCTGAGTATGATGAGATTGTAAACAATGAGAGGAGACAAAGACCAGAGCTTCTTAGCATTATTCTTGGATGGACTTGGCCATTGTATTGTAGAGCTGCAGAATATAGAAAAAAGAAAGCTCTTGCTTTTTTTTTGGTGGGGTTCATTCAATTTGTTACTGTGCATTGTGTTAAAGTATATTACTTAATTAATTGGTTTTATATGCATGATTTTGATATTTGGTTTGGTTTATATATATATATGCTTACCAATATTGTATGTAAGCTTTGTACATTATATATGTGTATGTGTGTGATGTACCTAAATGCAGTGTTACTGTGAATTGATGAGGGATGGTTGTGCAGGTGGGAAATGTATAAAAACAGTGAATAATGAAAAAAAAGGGGGGGATAGCAAGCGCTTTCTTGAAAAAACACTGTCTAAAGTATGTAATAGATTGTCTTATTACCAACTTTAGACAGCGCTTTCTCAAGGAAGCACTACCTATTCCTACTTTCAGTAGCGCTTTCTTGAAAAAACGCTGCCTAAAGTGACAAATAGAGAGCGCTTCCTTGAGAAAGCGCTGTCTAAAGTATGTAATAGATTGTCTTGTTACCAACTTTAGATAGCGCTTTCTCAAGGAAGCGCTACCTATTCCTACTTTCAGTAGCACTTTTTTGAAAAAACGCTGCCTAAAGTGACAAATAGATAGCGCTTCCTTGAGAAAGCGCTATCTAAAGTATGTAATAGATTGTCTAATTACCAACTTTAGACAGCGCTTTCTCAAGGAAGCGCTACCTATTCCTACTTTTAGTAGAGCTTTTTTAAGCGCTATTGAATCTCTCCCACCTTCAGTAGCGGGTGAATAGATAGCGCTTTGAAGCGCTACCAAAGGTCAAAAAAAACACTACTGAGGCCCTTTTCTGTAGTAGTGTATGCAGGTAGACAACAGAATGGCAGCAAATTGCATCATGAATTTTAGAGTTGTTAAAATGGGTTAATTTCAAAGGGCCACCTAAAATAACCTAGCAAAAAGTACAGATTAAGCTAAAAAAATGTTCAAGCCTAATCATAATCTATCCCGATGTGGGCAACCTTGATTTATCCTGTAACACCCCCCTTGGGCATTATCTCTTGAACACGTGTGAAAATAAATTAAAAGAAAATTTGCTAGTTACCTCGAAAATTGATTTACTTTAAGTCAGAAAATCTTGGTGTAAAAAAAAATTTATTCTAAATACCTCAAAAAAAATGATGCGCACATCACAGCAGTAAGAACTATCTTATACTCACCAACACACATAGACTGAATTTATTTATAATCAACCTTCCACAACATACAAGTTTTTCTTAAAAGTCTTTTCTTATAAACTATATGAAAATTATCAAGACACACGTACTAAACTTCTCAAAACATATATCCCCAAACACAAACCTAAGCTGGTCGTTCTACAAGACATTCACTGAAATGACCTCGTAGTCATCCCTATGATCACATACCTTTTCCCTCATCCGGACTTAAGTCTCCAAGTAACTTAAGGAGCTCCTCTGCAACATTTGTACTCGTGTACCAAGGTACAACAAAAAAAACCAGACAAACAGATATATGCAAGGGTGAGAACCAATATATGAATTTTAACATGATAACTACATGCGTGACACACAAAACAACATATACATATATAATTAAAACAACATAAATGTTCAGAAATAAACAAGTAGTTTATCAATGGGTTTCATACCTAACAGTCATTGTCATTAAAAATGCATGACACTTCAATATTCACCGTCAAAACTTTTGTACTTAATCTCTGGAGATCCCAACACCATATCAATGAGCTGATCAAGCTATCTTAATTTGCCAAATAAGGCACACCGGATTTAACCATAGCATTGCCCAAAACTAGGCACAGTGGTTACTGTCTATGGTTTTGATGAAAGTGCAATATATGTTAGTTTGTGAATCCAAATAGAAATAAGTTGTAAATAATCTTAGGAATTGTAGGAAAAGTGATAGGAAAATGTACACATTCAGTTAAATAAAGTTTTGATCCATTATATCTTAATTTGTGAGAAAAGTACACTCAAAATATGTTGAAAATGTGTAGGAATGGAAGTCTAGCGCTCAGCTCTCAAAACGGGCTCTCAGCTTCAGCAGAACACAAACCATCAGGTGCAGGACCCAGACCAGAGCCCAGTGCTGGTGTCAGGCGCCCAGCTTGGACAGAAAGGCAAGCAGCCAGCGCTCAGCGCCACTACTTGGGCACCCAGCGCCAAGAAAGACAGAAGATGCAGCTTCGTGCAGAACGGGGGCACCCAGTGCTGGCCACGGGCGCTCAGCACTAGGTGACGCGTAGAACCAGCATAAATATGATTTTGGATAGTTTTGAAAGGGTCTTTGGTTCATTTCTGTGCGATTTTCACTCTGGTTCATCATATTCTCTTTCCTTCCTTTGGAGATTCAAGCTTGGGAACAAGATTTGAAGCTTAAAGGCTTCCTCCACTCATTCCTATTCAAGTTCTTCCATCTCTTCTCTTTTTAATATGAGTTTCTAGATTTCTTAGGTTAGGTTAGGATGAACTTTATTGAATCTTGTTGTAATAAAGTTTAATCTGTAATTTCAATGCAATTTCGTTCAGTTTGATTAATCTCTTCTATGCTTAATGCATTTCTTGGATTGATCAACCTTGAATTGTTTTTGGATTCAATTTCACAATTGGAAATTTGGTTATTGAATTGGAAATGGAGTTGATTAATATTGTGATGTTGATTCTAGGAATAGAACTACATTGTAATACATTCTTATGAATCTAATGCTTAATGTTTGTTCGAATCTTGCATCACCTAATTAAGGAATTAGGGTTCTTGATTCGCAACAACAAGATTATCACCTAAGGAATTATGGATAAATCTAGGTTGGTGATTTGAATGTCAATTGAATGAGTTGAATTGAAGTTAGGGTTATATAAAGTTACATTAGGTGAAAATTGAAGGATTCCGATACCTAACCGCTTTTACCTACATTGAATTCTTTCTTTACTTTTACTTGATTCATTCATTTTGTTGTGGCAACTTATAAACAAAAATTCATAAAAACTCTTGGAACTATAAAATTCATTCGTTCAAATAGCAAGTGATATACTGGATATTCTTATCTTGTTTTGAGATTCTTGTGTAGTGTATGCGATCTAAAGCAACAAGTGAGCTGTTATTTGATCCCGAAATTGAAAAAATAGCAAAGAAGAATCGAAAAGAATCAAAAGAAAAGAAGACAAGAAGCAAGGAAACTGAAGGACATTGGAAGAATATTCTAATGGTCCAATCAACCAGAATCACTCAAGTATTGTTAGACCACCGGTAGCCGCAAATAATTTTGAGATCAAGCCGGCATCGCTCCATATCATGCAACAAAATCTATTTAGAGGAACTAATGCTGAAAATCCAAATGGTCATGTCTCAAATTTTCTAGAGATATGTGAGACTCTCAAGATTAATGGAGTTACGGATGATGCGATAAGGTTGCAGTTATTTCCCTTTTCTTGGCTCCAATCTCAACCAAGAGGAAGCATCACTACTTGGGATGACTTGGAAGAAAAGTTCTTGGCAAGGTATTTTCCACTGTCAAAGTTTGTGAAGATGAAAGGAGACATTTCAAGCTTTATGCAACGTGATGGTGAGACTTTATATGATGCTTGGGAACGCTTCAAGGAACTCCTAAGAAAGTGTCCTAATCATGGCTTTGATGATCTTCAACAAATGCAAATCTTTTGTAATGGATTGAGACCTCGGCCAAAGCTCATGTTAGATGCCTCGGCGAGAGGTTCTATGAATTCAAAAGCTGCGGATGAAGCTTTGAGGTTGGTTGAAGCTATGGATTCCAATAATTATCTCATGAATCATGATAGAGGAGGTCCATCAACAAAGGGGATGTTGGAGTTTAATTCTCAAAATGCACTTTTGGCTCAAAATAAACTCATCACTCATCAATTGGAGGCATTCACAAAGCAACTAAATGCTATGAGTTTAGGCCCAATGCAAGCACAACAAGTAATGAGGTTTGCATTTTGTGGAGGAGAGCATGAGAATGGAAAATGAAGCATCTCTAGGCTCTCAAGAGGAAGCAAAGTACATGGGGAATTTTCCAAGACAAGGGCAGAATTCTTATTCAAATTCCTATAATCAAAATTGGAAGAAGCACCCTAACCTTCCTCGGTCACAAGAAGCTCCACAAGACAACGCATCTTCACAACAACCACTACTCCAAAATCAACCACATCGTGATATCGATGAGAGAATGAACAAGTTGGAGAGCACTCTTGCACAATTCATTCAAGTCATACAATCTAACTTCAAGAATGCCGATGCATCAATCAAGAACCTTGAAGTGCAGATTGGACAGCTATCTAAACAAGTTTCAAGTGCATTAAGTGCAAGATTTTCTGGAAATACTACTAATAATCCAAAGGAGGAGTGCAAAGCCATCATGTTGCGAAGTGCAAAGTTAGTAAAGCCGGTTGTTGATCATTCCACAAGCCAAAATGCTGAAAAATCTGAATTGAGCAAGAAGATGGTTGAGACTAGTGAGAAAGAAGAGAGTTCAAAGAAGAAAGAAGAAGTGGAACCTCAAGATGATATGAAGGAAAATAAGCTAAAATTAGTCAATGAAGATTCTATCTTGAGAAAGACAAAAAGTCAGCTATTGAAGGAAAGGGGCAAGCCACAATAGATCCTTTCTTATGTGAAAGTGCCATATCCGATTGAGAGGAAGAGGAAAGAGAAAGAATAGCAGTTTGATCGGTTCTTGGATATCTTCAAACAACTGTAAATAAATATTCCCTTTGCCTAAGCATTAGAGAGTATGCCATCATATGCAAAGTTCATGAAGGAATGGCTTACAAAGAAGAGAAAATTTACACCAAGTGAGGTAGTGGCCTTGACTGAAAATTGTAGTTCTATCCTCCAACAAAAACTTCCACCTAAGTTGAAGGGTCCAGGATATTTTACTATACCATGTGTCATTGGAGAGGAAATAAATGCTAGAGCCCTATGCGACCTTGGAGCAAGTATAAATCTTATGCCATTATCCATGAGGAAGAGACTTGGTATTCATGATGTAGAACCAACCATGATTGCAACTTGTGGATAGATCAATTAGGAGACCATATGGTTTGGTGGAGGACTTGCTAGTGAAAGTAGGAAAGTTCATATTTCCCACGGATTTCTTTGTCTTGGATATTGAGGAAGATGTGAACATTTCTTTGATTTTTGGGAGACCCTTCTTAGCTACAGTCGGTGCCTTATTTGATGTACCCAAAGGAGATCTTATATTGAGGGTGAATGGAGAACAAATAGTTGTGAAAATGTTTGATAAGGAGCCTATGGAAACTTCATCACTTATCCATGCTCAATTTCACTATGTGCAAAGTCAAGAGGTGTAGAAAATTTCTAAGGATGAACATTGCAAGAAAAAGAAGAGCAATGGAAAAAGAAGAAGAAGTCTCAATGGTCATATCAATTCCAACCACTTTGGCCAATAGAAGATCATTCATCAAAGAAGGGAATACATCAATGTTTGATGTTGAGAATAATATAAGGAGTGGTGGAAAGACAAGCAACAACAAGTCACCATTCTTCTCATCCTTCAAACCACCTTGAGCATCAAATAAGCAGACGTCAAGCTAGTGACGTTAAAGAAGCGCTACTAGGGAGGCAACCCAAGCATTTTCTTCTTCAAAATTTTTTCTCTTATTCCTTATCATGAAAAACATAAGTAGTTCATTGTGTTGTTGAGTGGCTCCTTGATGTGCAGGCCATGTAATGTGGTGGAATTGCTTTGAATTGTTGTGCAGGCACATCTAAGGAAAAAGGACCAAAGGAAGGGGAGAAATGACCCAAGAAAATGGTGAAATTGACCCTCTGTAGGCACCGGGTCCTACTGTGAGTGCTGAGCGCAAACATAAGCCAAAATCAGCAGAAAATATTGCACTGTGGGCGCTGAGCGCTAGTCCGTGTAAAAAAAATTGCAGATACCTCACCTATGCAAAGAAGAAAGGGGGTGTTCTTAACTCTTTACTTTTCAACCCTCTTTACTTTACAATTCACATTTGCATAAATTGCACAAACTTGTCATTAGGAATGAATTTTTGTGTAGATTTCTTTGTGAGCGTGGCACTTTTGCTTGTCTGAAATTCCTAGCATCATGCATTGTGTACTAGCTGAGCATATGATGTCATTGAGACCTTTGATCCTTGTGACTTGTTTGTTGACAATCTTTCATACTATGAATGTGCAATGTTGGATGCATGGATTTTCTCTTGTACAAAATCCTAAACTGTGAGCTTTTGAGCCGAAACACTCTTCACATAATCCATGTGACTTATTCTTTCATGTGTGATTGTCCATCACTTGCATGTTCTCACTTTTTCTTGCCTTAATGCTTGCCACTGTTGCATTGTTTTTACATATGCATAAATGATTGAGGCAATAATTCTTTACTTAAACTCAGGGCCATAATTGCTATTCTATCATTTGTCATTGCTATGGCCAATTGAGCCTTGACCTATTTTGTTGTCACGATAGCACATTATAAGCCAAAAATCGAAAAAACAATCTTGTCCTACTACTTTGGCTTAGAGGAATGTTTGGACTTAAGTTTGGGGTTATTCTCTTGCTTAATGACAAGCAAGCAAATTAAGTTTGGGGTGTGAGTAGGCCACTAAAGATGCCTACTATGAAAAAAAAAATTGAAAAAAATAAACTTTGAAAGAAAGAAAAAGAAAAAAAGAATATAAAAAGCCAAAGGGAAAAAGGAACAAAGAAAGTTTACAATAAAGTGAGAAAAAGGCAAAATAGAAGGGAAAGAAAGTAAAGAAGAAAGAAAAAAGGAGAGAGTTGTAAATAAATAAAAAGGGAAATAGCACAAATTGTGTGCTTATGTGCTTGTTGCCTAGCTAAGCAATGGAAGTCCCAAGAGTCCACATTCCTTGAAGTCAAGGTAGTTTAGCTTATATCCTTGATTTTATCCACCCCCACCTTAGCCCCATTACAACCAAATAAAACACCTCATGATATGTGTTGCATTGACATTTGTGATGTGTGTTCTTAGCATCTTGTCAAGATTAGGATTGGGGAGTGCATTATGATTGGAATTGAGAGCAAATAACACCCAAGTGAGGATGAGTGAAACACTTGACACTTGATCGAGGGGTTGCAAGGGATAATCTTGTGCATTCAATGGAGCTGATTTTGTGGAATGTTTGATTGTCTTAAAACATGAAGCATGTGATCAATTGGAATTAATGCTTGATTGTGTGATGCTTGTGCATTTTGCAAAAGTGTTAGAAAGTTGACATCTTGCATGAGTAATGTACTTCGCGAGAGAATTGAACATGAAAATCCATTTCTCAAAATCCTTTATGTGAATCTAGCGCTCAGCTCTCAAAACGGGAGCTCAACTTCAGCAGAACAAAGAAACCATCAGGTGCAGGACCCAGACCAGCGCCCAGTGCTAGTGTCAGACGCCCAGCGTGGTCAGAAAGGCAGGCAGGCAGCGCTCAGCGCTACTTCTTGGGCGCCCAGCACCAGGAAAGACAGAAGATGCAGTTTCGTACAGAACTGGGGCGCTCAGTGATGGGTGACGCGCAGAACCAGTATAAATACGATTTTGGACAGATTTGAAAGGGTCTTTGGTTCATTTTTGTGTGATTTTCACTCTGGTTCATCACATTCTCTCTACATCCTTTTGAGATTCAAGCTTGGGAACAAGATTTGAAGCTCAAAGGCTTCCTCCACTCATTCCTACTCAAGTTCTTCCATCTCTTCTCTTTTTAATATGAGTTTCTAGATTTCTTAGGTTAGGTTAGGATGAACTTGATTGAATCTTGATGTAATGAAGTATAATCTGTGATTTCAATGCAATTTCGTTCAGTTTGATTAATCTCTTCTATGCTTAATGCTTTTCTTGGATTGATCAACCTTGAATTGTTTTTGGATTCAATTTTGCAATTGGAAATTTGGTTATTGAATTGGAAATGAAGTTGATTAATATTGTGATGTTGATTCTAGGAATATAACTACATTGCAATACATTCTTGTGAATCTAATTCTTAATGTTTTTTCGAATCTTGCATCACCTAAGGAATTAGGGTTCTTGATTTGTAACAACAAGATTATCACCAAAGAAATTAGGGATAAATCTATGCTGGTGATTTGAATGTCAATTGAATGAGTTGAATTGAATTTAGGGTTAAATAAAGTTACATTAGGTGAAAATTGAGGGAGGGATTCCGATACCTAACCACTTTTACCTACATTGAATTCATTCTTTACTTTTACTTGATTCGTTCATTTTGTTGTGGCAACTTATAAACAAAAATTCATAAAAACTCTTGGAACTAGGAAATTCATTCGTTCAAATAGCTATTGCCTTGGCCACATTGATACTTGATCACAATCCTCGTTGGAACGATACTTTACTTTCACTTTATTACTTGTAGGATTTGGTACACTTGCCAATCGATCAACAGGTTTCATTGTCCATCAAGGCACAATGTACAACTTCACATGATAACTTTTCCATCAAGGTCTCACGACACAATGTCAGGCACGTCTGACACAAATGCAAATGTAAAACATTTTATTCTCGCCATCTTTTCTTTTTCGTTAATTCTTTCCTTGTCGAAGCCCAAAAGCTCACGACCATCTTTTAAATATTTAAGTTCGTCTTTCAATTTCAACAATAGGACGCAAAGTACGAATGTGCAAATTGTAACACCCTACTTTTTATTTTCCGATTTTTATTTTTTTCAGTAAAAATATTTTCGCTGTATTAACCGGTATAAATGTGTTTATTTATATTTTTATCGGAGTTCATGGAGATTGATTTTTATGAAATAAAAATCATATTCATACTCTATCTTAGGGTAGAAGCTTAGGATACAATTTTGGGTTGAAAATTCAGACGGAAATCGGTCTGCGTTTTCACTGACAGTATAATTTTACTGAGCAGAAAACATAATTTTGACTCATGAACGAAATGGTTTATATTTAAATCATATTTCCAACGAGTTTGGTTAGTTTGAAAATTTTCGGTCGAAAACGAAATATTACGCTTTTACGCAGGCGTAAAACCCTAATCGGGGAACCGACGAAGTCGAGAAGGGAGGTGCAGAGACAAAACCGAACACTAGAGGAGATGAGTCATGGGATGAGTCACCACCATGACTCACCAAGCATTTATGAGCATTAAATGCAAGTAATCATGACATTTAGGTAAAAAGACCAAAATACTCCCAAGCTTTCACGGGTATTAACAAGACGCATCTACGCACTCTTAACCACTCATTTTACGTGGTTGAAAACTTCCCACATCTCTCCAATTTCGTGCATCCACCTCCAATAAATCTTACCTATTTCATTTTGCTTTCGTTTCATTATTTTCCTCTCAAAAACCGAAATCGGGTAAACGACGGAGCTGCGTACGGAATTTCCGGGAACCACTAACAGATAAGATCGGTGACTCATTAGTGAGTCACTTTGTGTGGCTCAAAATCAGCCTCATCTCCATCAAATGTGAGCCACATATTTATTAACCATAGTTAGCAAAGTAACCCTAGTTAAGTTAATTATTAACTATGGTTAAGCTTATATTAATTTAATAATCACAAAACCCATTAAACCAATTCCTTTTAACCAAACAAGGCATAAGATTACTCCTATAAATAACCTCCAAACCGTGGCCTCCCTCACCATTTCACTCATCTTCTTCATTTTCTTCATCTTCCTCACCAACTAAGTTACAAAACCCTAAGAACACCGAATCCACACCAAACATATGACCCTCTTACTTTCTTAAACTCGAACAACACTCAACATAAAAGTTGTTTCTCTTTCTCTCTTATTTCCAACAAGCTAAATATCATCAAAAACGGATAAGTGGATTGGGATATAGGATCAAAATACCAAAACTGCCCAAAATTCTCAGCAACCCACGAAACAGCAGAAAGAAGTCCCTTTTCACCCCTGTTATGATCCTAAACAAATGAAACCTTCAACACCAAAGTTATTCCTTTTATTCTTATATTTCTATCAAGCCAAAGTTCGTAATTTTTGGATGAGTATATTGTGAGATACACTCACAATACCATCACACCCTTAAGCTGTCTAGTTTTCAACTTAGTGAAGGTTGCTCATTTTCTTCATTTCTTCAATCTTCAAGAGGTAAATGCTCTCCTCATTAATCATCTAAGTCTTATCCTTCATTTATTTTGTAAGATCAAGCCATGATCATCAAGTTTTCATAAATTTCCATTTCTAGATCTAGAACTTCAAATAATTCTAGAAAATTGTAGAAAAATCCTTTTAATGTGAAACCAATTTCTATTATCTCGTTATGTCATCTACTTTCATTATCTAAGAGTGTGTGAGCAAAAACATTTTCAACCTATATGATCTTGATCTGGCCGAAACCCTAACCCTAAAGGTTAGAGGATTTTGTTTCAAATTTTAGTCTTGTAATAAGTAATCTATGTTAGTTAAGACTCTAGTAACTAGGATCCAAAAGATGGCATTAAGAAGATAACCCTAAACCTATTTTCTAAGTTTTGGCCGAACCTAGCCCTAAAGTGTCATAGATGGTTGTCATTTGATTA
This sequence comes from Sophora flavescens, assembly GCA_030762895.1. Classification (NCBI taxonomy): domain Eukaryota; kingdom Viridiplantae; phylum Streptophyta; class Magnoliopsida; order Fabales; family Fabaceae; genus Sophora; species Sophora flavescens. The sequence continues at coordinate 2,390,157 of JAUPTC010000016.1, forward strand.
ATTATAGTTATGTTGTTTGGTTCAAGGTGAAACTATTAAGCTGTGGTGTGATAGCGAGGAACGTCGAGTTCAAGATTTCGGTGCTAGCTCAGGTGGGGGAAAGAATCATCCTATCGTCGGAATCGATAAGTAGTATATTCTATAATAATTGTGTAGGGCGACCTAAACCCTACTAGTAGTTGAGTAATCGACAAGACCAAAATCTCATTGGAAACCTTTTCTGTAAAACCAATGGATTCGGGGATTGTAGGTTTATCGACATTAAGTTGATTTTAAGTATTTGAGGATGTTTGATTTTATGTTATCAAATTTAGTGTGATACGCTGGTTGAGGTATTCTACTGCATGTGACGTTTATTTTGGTGTTCGAATATTTTATTGATTATTGTGTTATGCATGATCTGCCTGGTTTGATAAATTTCTTAGTTGATTTTAAGTAAAGATATATATTACTCGGAGGTATTTTGTTTGGGTGAGAGTTTTGAATATGAATTAGAGGTGCCTCGCTATTATTTTATAAAAGTGATGTGATATAGAATGTAAGTGGAGGTTGTGAGGAAAAGCTTGAGGTACTAGGTTGCTATTGATAAAAGTCAGTGAGAATCATACCGTGCTTATGCACTATTTCCTATTAGAGATTAGGGAATAGTGGCGCACCGAATTATAAGGTCTTTTATGCTTATGTGCTATTTCAAATGGGGGGAATAGTGATGCATATCGTGCTTATGCACTATTTCCTATGAGAGGTAAGGGAATAGGGGCGCACCGAGTTATTATTTATTATCTTGCTTATGCACTATTTCCCATGAGAGGTAAGGGAATAGGGGCGCACCGAGTTATTATTTATTATGTGCTATTTCCAATGGGGGCAATAGTGACGCATTTTGTGCTGATGCACTATTTCCTATGAGAGATTAGGGAATAGTGGCGCACTGAGTTTTGACCTCAAATCGTTCTGGACTACTGACTAGTGTGACAGGAGTATAGATGGCCATATTAGTATAAATGTTGAATTACATGAGTTGAGAGTAGAGGGTGATATCGTAATTTGAGGATGATTGCTAGTTATGTGTGATGTGTGTGGTTGACGGTTATTATATTTTATGCTATGATTATTTTCCGCTTTTGATGATAGAACTGTTTCTTATCCCCTGTATCTTTCTGTATGTTTTATTTTATATTCTATGGGATCGTACGAGAAGACCTGATGGAGGAACCAATTGCTGAGGAGTTAGATGGAACTCCTTACGAACCAGATGCTGGAGGTCGAGCTGTGATTCATGGCGATTAGAGTATAGACATTATGGCCAGTGTGTCTAAGGAGTATTTATATTTCCGCTAAGTATGTCTGTAGTGAAGTTTATGCCTGTGAGGGATCTTACTGAGAGGGTACCCTTAACAGTGCTTTGGTATTGTCATAATTAAACAGGCGTGTATTTATATATATTAACGTTGGTGTGTTTTAAATTTGAAGAAGATATATGATAATTAAATAAGTTTTAATTTTTACGTATTTTCAACAATAATCGCGCGATTAAGTAAATAAATATTAAGGTTTTAATGTAATAATACAATGGGGTACAACGGGGTGTCTCACAAATCACGAAGATCTAGACCGATGCATTCAGTCTTAGGTTCGTAGATTATAAAGCACAAAACTTACACAACTTTTATAGGACAAAATCGTCCATAGCTTCAACTTTAGGACATATGGTCCACAACTTGTAATAGAACACTAGAACCCCGATGTCTCGGCTACTATGTTGGCTTTTCAACTTTAAAATTATTTTCGTTCCGTGAAACACAAATCAAAAACGAAATCTCCTCAACTTATCCAAGTTGTCGGAACTAATACCGTTGTGTAAAACTAATTTACAGAAAATCCATTTTCGTTGGAAATTCATTTATAAAAACAATCAAATCACCCAAAAACTCATTTTCTTCTGAAAATCTTTGTTTGAAACTTTAGTTCAAAGAAAAATATTGATTTGAGACTAATTCTTGGTTCTCACAAATATTGCTATTTTTTTAAAAAACGCTATCCATAAATATTTTTCGGAATTAACCGACGTTTGGCATTTTAAAACGTTTTAAGTCAAAATTTGATTTTTCTAGTAAAATAATTTTCTCAACACCATAATTAAATTATTTCTGAAACTTAACTTTTTCCAATAACCTTTTATATTATTTTGTAATTTCTTACATAAACATTAACAATACTAAAATAGTTTCACGGTTACGCCCTCACTGTGACTCATAGATCACTCTTACACCGATAAATCATTAACATAATAGTATTTTCAACTATTCCATATTTTTAACTAATCAAATAATTAAATAATATTATATTACTCTATTCCACCAATTAAAATTCAATATTTCTTATAAAGCTTTTTAACGCTTTTATTTTCTATATTAATTGAGCACTGACCACTGTCGGGCTTTTCATTCAACAATCAACGTCAATAATAATTTCATGTTAATACTATAGCAGATAACACAGTTTATAACATGCATTAAAATACTATAACAATTACTGCAGATAATGAATTAAAAGCAAATATTAACAACAGATAAATTAACTAGGTAAGATAATTTAAAACACCACAAACACACTCAAATAAATTATATACATCACATACTAATAGCATATAGCTATCGGAAAAATCCCTCAGGTACTCCCTTTACCTCGAAGTGATTTTCCTCCCGAACAAGTTTCGCGGAAAGTCCGATCTCCGTAAAACACGTACACGATTTACATAAATAATTATCCTTCAACAACCACAACATAAAACAAGTTAAATTTTGAAGAAAAACCTACTAACTGCTAATGATGTAGGTTCGACCATGGCTAGCTAAATTAGCTAGAGATCTCCAAATTTCACATACTCTTAGATCCATGACCTTAGAGTAGTATAGAGTTAAGAACAACGATCATAAGTTGAAAAATAAAACAAAATCATCCAAGTTCTCAAGAAAAAGGATTCGGCCTGAGGGTTTCATGTGGCTAAAAATTTCAAAAATTCATAATCTCTTGGATTAGTGATCCTTAAGCACTAGAAACACAAGTTTAATGATCATAAGTCAAAAAGTGAAATAAAATCCTCCAACTCCATGATAAATTAGTTTCGGCCTTCACATAGAAAATAGGCTAGGAATTTTATTTTGATTCAATCTCTTGGATTCAATACACATAGGTAATAGAAAGGTGAAACCCATTGTCACTTTCTATAAATTTGAACAAAAATTCCTCCACCCACACAAGTTAGGGTTTCGGTCTCAAGAGAAAGAATAGGAAAGAAAATTTTGTTTAATTCATGCTCTTGAATACTAAACATACAGATGATGACAAGTTCATAGAAATTGGTTTCATGATCATAGGATTTTTCCATGATTTTCTAGAGATTTTTGAAGCTCTAGATCTAGGAATTTAAAATGATGATCATGGCCTTGAATCAAGAAAATAAATGAAGAACATACAGTTTATTGATGATGAGAAGTGTGACACCTTCTACCCTGCATGCATTCAAAAGCGATAAGACATATATAAAAGAGAGAGAACACATACAAATATATATAATTATCAAAATCGGGCAGAGACTGCCGCATTGTAACATAACGCGGAATGTAACGGCCCCCTTGGGCATTACTACGTAACACATGCGGAAGTAAGTCAAAAGATAATTTGCTGGTTGCTTTCGGAAAATTGTTTCTTTTAAGTCAAAAAAATGGGGTATAAAATTTTCTTCTATAAGGATAACTCTGAAATCCATCATACATACATTTCAAACGTAAAGTCACGTTCGTAACAAAGTTACCATGACATACAACATTTCTCTAAGTTTCCACTTTCGAAAGAAAAGTTCAAACTACAGATGGATGTATATAACACTACATCTACCGACCTCCTTATATATACAACCCAACTCAGACTCCTAAGCTGGTCATTCTATCAAATATTCATTGGAGAGACCCCCAATCAGAATACTTTCCCAACCTCTAACACTAGGTCTTCGAGTGACTTAGAAAGACTCCTCTGTAACATCGGTACTGGAGTACCAAGGTATTACAACAAAACCCGAAGAGACCTGATATAACTGTAAGAGTGAGATACCATCATAAGTTATATCCCACAACAACCATATACATGATACATACATCACATAATCATATAAGCAGTTAAATCATGCATATACACAATATAACAGTGTTAAATCAAAGGGTCTCAAACCCGCACAGTCAATCTTTGAAAATATGCATGGCACTTCAATATCAGGCTCTAACTAAATCTCCGGAGATCCCAACATCCTCCAAATGAGTTGATCAGGCTCGATACACCGTCTCATTAGCTATCTAAGCACAACGATAATACATCGTCTCATTGGCTAGCTAAGCACAATGATAATACACCATCTCATTGGCCATTTAGGCAGTTTCATTGTCCATTTAGGCACAACGATACACATACACCGTCTCATTTTCCAATTTAAGAACAACGATAATACACCGTCACATGATACCTTTCCTGTTAAGGTCTCACGTTAAAACCATGTCGGCCACGTCTGCCGTAAATACAAATGTAAAACATTTAGTTCTCGATGTTTTCTTTGTGTTCGTTCTCATTCGTTGTCGAAGCTCAAAGGCTAGTGACTATTCATAAATTTCATCATTTTGAAATTATCAACATCAACATGGGACACGCAGTCAGAGTGCTCAATCACAACACCTTAGACCGATGCACCAGTCCTAGGCTTGTGGTCGTAGAAAACAACATTCACCTTTAACAACGTTCATCACAACGTGGTTAGGACACACGGTTCACAATAACGTGATTAGGACACACAGTCCACAACAACGTGATTAGGACACACAGTCCACAACAACGTGGTTAGGACACACAGTCCACAACAACGTGGCACGGATCAAGGATCAACGTGCATATTACAGAATACTAGGAGTGACGTCTCGCGAACTAGATTCAATTCACATGTGTTTACTTTTAGTTCAGTGAAAATCAAATCCAAAACAAAACCTTGGTCACTTATCCAAGTAACCGGAACGTTTCCAAATCATTTAGGAGAAAATCCTTTTCCTTTGCAAAATCTTTTCTAAAACATTTAGGAAATTCGTTTGTATTTGAAATTCCTTGATGGAATAAAGTCAAATATTTTCAAAGGGGTTTTCCTTCATAAAACACATAGTTCGAAAAAGGTTTTCTCTCGTACCAACTTTGGATCATAAAAAGGTAGTTTTTATCGTCTTAAAAACACTTCAACGTTTCTTTTCAAAATAAGAATCTCATTTTCTTGAAGTAAGCGTTTTAAACAAGGAAATTTTATAAATGAAACCAATACTTTCAAAGTTCTATTCAAGGCTTATTAAGGCTTTTAATCCTTTATAATCATTGTGCACAGACTCCAGTCCGGCTTCTCAAACTTCAATCAACAGTAATATATTCTCAACAATAATATCACACTTAACGACAGTTCATCACATATATATAATTCGTCACACTTTATAGCAAGTAATGTTCAACTTCAAGTAATAACCACAACAGTTCAAGTAAACAAGTTATTCAAGTATTGGCTCAATATCACAATAATTTTCAAATCACTCAAGTAAACACATACACACATGCATATAGTCATTGAATATCCCTAGGCAATCCCCTCTTACCTTCCATGAAGGTAAGGAGATTAGATGCTTGGCGAGGTAAACCAAGAACGTCCTTGTTTCCTCCACGATGAAAGTCTAAGGTTATGAACACAAAATCACAAGTTAAAATCAAACAAGAACACTAAACCACAATGTGTAGGTTCGGCCAAGACTAGCTCTTAGGGTTAGAGATTCCCGAAAATTATACAACTCATGGATTTATGATCCTTAAGTGTTAGGAGTTCATAAATAATGATCTTTTAACAAAGTTGAATTAAAAATCTCACTAAGTACTTGACTTAGGGTTTCGGCCAAGCATAGATAAATAGGCTAGAAATTTCTAAACTTTCCAATCTCTTTAGGTTAGCATCCATACATAGTAAGGAGCTTGAAACCATGATCATTTCGAAAAATGGAAAAATCAAATGTCTTAGACCATGAACCTTAGGTTCGGCCTTAACAAGTTTGTGAGGTTAGAGATCTTTAAATCACCCAATCTTTTGGACATAGCATCCTTTAACATGAAGGAGCTTTAATCCATAATCATCTTGGAAAACAAAATAAAATAACACATCCTAGGTCAAATGTTACATTCGGTCATCATAGGAAAATAAAGCAAGAAAATATTTTAAACTTTCCAATAACTTTAGACATAGCATCCTTTATTAGTAGGAGCTTTAATCTATGATCATTTTGGAAGAAAACAAAACTTAATATTTTTGCCAAAAACCTTTAAAGTTAGGCCTTGATACAAAATAAAGGTTAGAAATTTTCAAACTTTCCAATCCCTTGGATTTAGCATCCTTATCCATCAAGAAGCCTTAATCCATGATCACTTTGGAGAAACATCAACTAAGCACCAATGTCTTAAACTACTTAAAGTTTAGACCTTTACATGAAAATGTTTAAAATCTCTAAACTTTTCCAATCACTTAAACCTAACATCCTTTGCTACAAAGGAGCCCTTGGTCACGATCATCTTGGAATAGAACTCAAATACAAGTCCATACAAGCAAAGTTAAACAAAACCCACCAAAACCAAAAAGCATGGTTTCGGCCTCATCAAGAAAATAAGGTTAGAAATTTTTGTTTTACACAGCCTTTTAGTATGTTGTAGTAGGAGTAAAAATAAGAACATAGAAATTGGTTTCAACTTAAACGGAGTTTTCTACCATTTTTAAGAGATTTTAGAAGTTAAAAGCACATAAATGACATATGAAGAAAAATTTGAAATAAAAGATGAAACTTTGAAAAAGAACTACATAGAAGTATTAACATTAACAAGATGAACAACTTTGAAGAAGAACTTTAAGAGAAAAGCTTGATAAAAATGTAAACTTTGTAAGAGAGAAGAAGAAAAGAAATGTAGTGAAGTGTAAAGGTGAGAAAATGGAGGAAAGTGATGAATGGTGGAAATGAAGGGTATTTATAGAGAATGAGGGAGAGTGGCACGGTTTTGGAGAGGAAGAAGAGAAGAAAGAAGAAGAAGGAAGGTGGGTTGCTTGTAGAGAGGATAAGGAGTTAAGGTGATATGATGTGATTGGAGAGATAAAGATGAAAAAGTGAGATTTTGAAATAAAGTCAAGATTCACTTTTTGAGGTGTGTCATAGCCTTTACATCAATTCACTTCATGTCACTTCATCCTCTTGATACTCTGCTCCATTGCGTATCAGATGACTTCCCCGATCGTATTTCCTGACGATTTCGCCCGGGAAATCCCTAAGATTTGGCCCCGAACAAGATTTTTCGAAAAACTCCAAACCCACACAAAACATCATAAAAACACTAACCGTCTCATTCACGAATTAAAATTTTGTCTCTAGCTCATTAAACTTGTACTGGCAGTGAGAACGCAGACCGGCTTCCGTCTGAATTTTCGACCGAAATTTTTACCGTGACTTCATGCGGTAAAACAACACAAGAAAATAATTTTATTTTAAATAAAATCATCATCTGGATTTTATAAAAAATAAACACATTAAATAATGTATTTACTGATAAAGAAGCATACGAAAAACAGGGTTGATGTGCTAGATTCCGGCAAGTGCACCGGTTTCGTCGCCAAGTAATAAAAAGATATCGATCCCACAGAGACCGTGATCTCAAATCACAACTAATTAACAAATTGATTAAACTGAACTATAAAAAAAGGATTTTGAAAAGGTTTTGGTTTTTGAAATAACAATCAAGTAACAATCAAATTTAATATCACAATTAAAGAAAACAGGAAAGCAAATCAAATTGGGGGTTTTCAAATCTATCGGGAATTCCTAGGAATTGGGTTACCAACAATATTGTTTGTGTTACTAAATTGACTATCCCTTGTTAATTATCAAAATTGCTTTGAAGGCGAATTTATCCTCAAATAGTTAATGCTCCCTCTCGGGTTACAAAAACCGTGTCCAATTAAACCAACCCCTACTCTTGTGGTAGTCGAATTTAGAACGAACCCTTTAAGTTTCATGAAAATTCGTTAATCCTCGAAGGACCGCTTCTAACTCTCGTGATTTAAGTCCTAAGTCCGATTCTATAGATCCGATACCTAAGTTCACCGCTAGGTTCCTCCTTAGAATATCTACGACACGCAAATAAGTGGCCACCGAATTTACGAGTAATTAAAACAATAGAAATCAGATCTAAAGCAAAATCGAATTAACAAGAAATCGAAATCAATTCATAACATAAAAACATATCTTGGGCATAGCCCCAATCCCTAGAAATAAAGCTACTACTCAAGCATGGCCATGGTGATGGCAAGCTTAGTTAACAAAAACATGAAATAAAACAAGAGAAGAGAAGAAGAAGAAAGAGAAGAGAGATCCTAAAAATTTGCCTAAGTGTGGCAGCCAAAAAGTCCTCTGAGTCTCTGCCTAATTGGCCTATTTATAGATTAGGGTAATTTGAATCCTAATCAAATACAAATTCAGATGAAAATCGGTTTCTTCAGATCCAAATATTGCGCGTCATGGCCGTGATGGCCATCACGGCCAGGCCGTGACGGATTCTGCCTTGGGCGCTGCTTCACTGATTGGTCTGTCACGGCCGTGATGCTCATCACGGCTAGGCCGTGATCAGTTCTGCTTGTGAGGGTCTGGTTCAGCTGACATGTCACGCTCATGATGGGCATCACGGGCTGGCCGTGACCAGTTCTGACTTTAGCCTTCTTTCTTTTCAGTTTTGCTCGATCATGGCCGTGATGGCTGTCACGGCTAGGCCGTGATGGGCTCTGTTTGGCTCATTTTCTTCACTTTTCAAGACCCATCTTCATGCAAGCTCCATCATGGTCAATCTTGAGCATTTTGATTCTTAATTCGTGCAAAACAACACCACAAAACCACCTTACCCGTTCCAAGGTAAAAACTAACAAAAATCAAATTAAAATGCCTAAACTATATGAAAATGCATGCAATACGACAAGCGAATATGAGGTGAAATCACACTCATCAAATCACCCCAAGCTTAAGATTTTGCTTGTCCTCAAGAAATCACTAAGGCCAGGCAAGACAAACAATCAGAGCATGGACAGTGAACCAAGAACCCCGAGTAACTAATCCAAGCGACAGGCATTTTCAAATAAGAAACCAAGAGATAATCAATTTCATTTCCAATTAGAAGCTTAGGTTTTCTAGATTCATATTCTCACTGATTCGGTCACTCTTCTCACCTCACTCAAGTGTTTAAGGGTATATCACACTTCGCTCATTTTCCTCAAGGAATGTATTCTACCATAAGCTTGACTATTAACCAAATCTCTACTTTATTAATGAAAACACATAAGAATCAAGAGGTCTTTTATTCTGGTTGTAATGGGGCCAAGGGATTAATTGTTAGATGGGGAAATCAAGAAAAGGAAAATTCAAGAAGGCTAACCAAAATATCAAAAATTCAAAGCATGACAACCTTCTAAAATACCTTTTTTGGGCTTTTTAGTTCACTTTTCCACCTTTCTTTCTTTTTATTTTTATTTCCCACTTTCTTTTTGTTATCCCCTTCTCTATCTTTTTTTATTTTATTTATTTGGAGAAGGGGAGATTTTCAATTCAAGAGAAGTATTTTTCTAACTTTCTCATCCCACATTTTTATTTTTCAAACTACCTTTTTACCCTTTTTGCAATACTTTAAAAGGTGCCATACCAAGCATCATTCATCAAAATATTTCAAGGTACCAAGAAAAGTATTTTATTATTTTAGGCTCAAAATTGGGCAATTAAGGGGTGACATTTAATCAATCAAAGCTCAGAAGGCCACAAAGATACCTAGTGCCTCAATCATTTTCAAATATGTTTTCAAAAATTTTTAAGTTTCAAAACGGTTTCAAGTCAAGTTCTAGAAAATACAATCCAGGAGGAATAAAACACTCAATCACAAAGGATGGGGTAGTTTTAGATTGTACCCCTTTTAGGCTCAAAATCTCACATTTAGTAGTTTAAAATCAATGAGAAACACAAGTCTAAGGAACCACATGCTAATTATAAACTATTGAAAGATCATCTCAAGAATTTTTATTTTTAGCCTTATCACAAGAATAAAAAAAATTGGGTTCAAAAATTCACTATCTCAATTCATATGGCACCAAGTTCTCACAATTGGGTGCATAATCTAAGCAAGGAGGCAATCTAATCATGTGATCATGCAAAAGTATGCCTATATGAATGCAACATGAAAAATGTAAAAATGCAAAAAAAAAAAATTCAAAAATACCCCTACCCCAAGCTTAAAAACTTACATTGTCCCCAATGTAAATAATCAAGTCGGAGAAATGAGAAAAATGGAACAACTCACCGAGGTGGTAGCGGGTGCTGGCTCACATGCCTAGTCAAAGAGATGCTGGAAAATGTGTCACGGCCGTGACTTCCATCACGGCTAGGCCGTGATACATTCTGATCTTCAAGGTCCTTCTCATCACGCCCGTGATGAGTATCACGGCTAGGCCGTGATCCTTTATGATCTTTTGGGTTAGCTGATCATGGCCGTGACCACCGTCACGGCCTGGGCGTGATGACTTCTGACTTTATTTGTCCTTGCCTTTTGCTCTTCCTTCCTTCTTTACCTGAAAATACATGGCAAATCCATCAATTAGTGATCTTTCTTTTCTTTATCTTCTCAAATTATTCAAAAACAAATGGAAAAGGGAAAGAAAACTCGGGTTGCCTCCCAAGAAGCGCTTATTTACGGTCTTAAGCTTGACCATACTTCTTTCAATCAACCGGGGTCGACTGGGCATAGAAGTGCAGGAACACTTCTCTTCCGTGGGAGTCCTTCAAAGAGCCGATTTTGTTCATATGGCTAATTGCGCTTTCGCTTTGCTCTTTTCACTGAGTTTCATGGCCTTACTCCCTCCCGGAGGAAGTTTTGTTTCCACATGATGAGCAACTCCCATTTCATCACCATTTGGTGCATCATTCGTCATGCAAATCTTCGGAGTTGCTTCCATGTTAAGCTCTTCCTTCACATCTGGAGACTTTATATCGATCCTGCACACATGACTCTCAAAAGGAGGGTTGTTATATGAGTTAGTCAAATCAAAATCTACCATACCTTCCTCTACGTTCAGAGAGAGTTTGCCATTCTTTACGTCTATTATCGCTCTAGCTGTGGCCAAGAATGGCCTTCCTAGAATGATAGGGAATTTAGAATTCCCGTTCATATCCAATACCATGAAATCGGTAGGAATGAAAAATTTCCCTACCCTTATGGGAACATTCTCTAGTATACATAGAGGAGTTTTAGTTGAGCCATCCGCAAATTGTAAAGAGAATTTGGATGGACTCAATTCCTTGGTTCCCAACCTCTCCAAGATAGTAAGCGGCATCAAGCTCGCACTAGCCCCTAAGTCACATAAGGCTTGGTCTATTTTCACTTCTCCAATTGAGCAAGCAATAAAGAAACTACCTGGATCTTTTAGTTTAGGAGGCATATTGGTTTTTATCATGACATTGCGCTCCTCAATTAAGCTCTTAGTTTCTATTTCTACTTGCTTTTTCTTGACCAACCTTTGTGGAAAAGGTATTGGGGGTTGATAAGGTGGTGGAGGGACATACTTTGGCTCCATCTCATCCTCTTCGCTCATGTCCTCCTCACATTCTATATCCTTTTCAACCACCCCAAGCTTATCATCCCTCAAGTATATGGCCTTACAATGTTCATTGGGATTAACTTCGGGTTCTCCCAGAAACGTACCCTTAGGTCTAGAATATGAATTAGCTTGTTGGGCAATCTGAGTTTCTAGCATCTTATTATGGATGGCTAAGTTATCTACCTTAGATGCTAACTCTTTTATTGCCTCGTTGACTGCCCTACCTTGTTGCCTAAACTCTTCATTTTGTTTTGTTTGAGTTTTCACAAAACTTTCCAAAAGAGACTCAAGTTTAGAATTTTGTACCTGAGGATACCCCGATGTGGGTTTCCTATTACCTTGGCCTTCCTGGAATTCGTGGTTCAGTGTGTTGCTGTAGTTCTCGTACGAGAGGTAAGGGCTGTTCTTCCTTCCTTGGTTGTAAGAATTTGGGGGAACATAGCTTGGTAACTTCGGGTTCGAGTCATAGAAGTTGTGACAAGAGTTCACTTGTTCCCCCGAAGCACCGGATCCATGGGCAATACCTCGTGGGCACTCCATTATGTCATGTCCCTACATTCCACAAATCTTACAAACAATGTTAGTAGCACCTATTGAACTCACATTAGCTATTTCAAGCTGATCAAAACGGTTATTCAGGGAGTCAATTTTAGACATAATAAGATCAGTTCTATTCATTTCAAACTTACCCCCCGAAATCTTTTTCGGGTTATTACCTCTTTCCGAGCCCCATTGGTGGTAGTTGGTGGCTACATTTTCAATGATATTGAATGCCTCAGTCAGAGGCCTATTCATAAATGCTCCGCTAGCTGCAGAGTCAAGTGACACCTTCGAAGAGTAGTCCAATCCGTTGTAGAAGGTGTGCACTAATAACCATCTCTCGAGTCCATGATGTGGGAAAGACTCTAGCAACCCTTTGTAGCGATCCCAAGCTTCGGATAAGCATTCTCCTTCCTTTTGGAAGAAGCCGGTGATCTGAGTTCGTAGGTATGCCGTCTTGGATGGAGGAAAGAATTTCTCCAAGAATGCCTGCTCTAGTTGGTCCCAAGTCGACAATTTATTAGCGGGCACTTCCTTCAGCCAAGCATTTACCTTTCCAGTAAGAGAGGGGGGAATAACCTCAAGCGTATAGCCTCGACCGGGGCACCATGAATCCTAATTGCATCGGTGAACTCCAAGAACGTCTCCACATTATCAGTCGGGTCCTCTGAGGGCAATCCTTCGAATTGATGTTGCCTAATCATGCTAATTAGCATAGGTGGTATAGTGTAGTTCTCCGACTCGATCTCTGGCCTAGCCATCCCAGTTCGGAAACCCCTCGCATTTGGGGCTGCGTAGTCCTTCAGTGGCTTCGTATCTGGTAGATTCGCCATGAGTGGAATGGGAATCAACATTTCCCTCTCTCTTTGTAGTCTCCTACGTCAATGAAAGGTCCTCTCGATTTTGGGGTCAACCTCAGTAAGGTCTCCAAGACTTAGGGATATTTGCATAAAAGAGAAACAAACACAGAGAGATAGATACTCTACAAAGGAAAAGAGATAAATGAAAAAGGAAGTTTTTTTTAACAAAAAACAATTAAAAAGAAAAAGAAAAAGTCCAGAAAAATCAATTTAAAAATTAAATTGAGATTCAAGAAAGCGCAGTCCCCGGCAACGGCGCCAAAAACTTGATGTGCTAGATTCCGGCAAGTACACCGGTTTCGTCGCAAAGTAATAAAAAGATATCGATCCCACAGAGACCGTGATCCCAAATCACAACTAATTAACAAATCGATTAAACTGGACTATAAAAAAAAGGATTTTGAAAAGGTTTTGGTTTTTGAAATAACAATCAAGTAACAATCAAATTTAACATCGCAATTAAACAAAACAGGAAAGCAAATCAAATTGGGGGTTTTCAAATCTAAAGGGAATTCCTAGGAATTGGGTTACCAACAAGATTGTGTATGTTACTAAATTGACTATCCCTTGTTCAAAATTGCTTTGAAGGCGAATTTATCCTCAAATAGTTAATGCTCCCTCTCGGGTTACAAAAACCGTGCCCAATTAAACCAACCCCTACTCTCGTGGTAGTCGAATTTAGAACGAACCCTTTAAGTTTTGTGACAATTCGTTAATCCTCGAAGGACCGCTTCTGACTTTAGCCTTCTTTCTTTTCAGTTTTGCTCGATCATGGCCGTGATGGCTGTCACGGCTAGGCCGTGATGGGCTCTGTTTGGCTCATTTTCTTCACTTTTCAAGCCCCATCTTCACGCAAGCTCCATCATGGTCAATCTTGAGCATTTTGATTCTTAAAAACTGTAAAACAACACCACAAAACCGCCTTACCCGTTCCAAGATAAAAACTAACAAAAAATAAAATTAAAAATGCCTAAACTATATGAAAATGCATGCAATACAACAAACAAATATGAGGTGAAATCACACTCATCAAGGGTGTTACACAAAAATAACCAAAACATGTTTATAAAGTAAACATAACATAAAACAAAACCATAAATGAACCCAACCCCGATGTCACACTACAGAGCTGGTATAACCAATCCGATAAAACTACTCGGATACAACTGGAAACAACTACTGAAAATGGGAAATCCTATCTACTAGTCGCGGCTCCTCAGAGTCATTCCTCAACTGGCTGCACATCGACCTCTGCATAAACGATATATGCCATAAACGAGAAACATAGAGATAGGGAGTAAGAAACATATATATGAATATAACGGCAAAGAAATAGTTAGCAAGACGAGCATACATCACACAAGCATGTTATATCAAACAGCAATATCATAACAATCATCATCATATAGCATGTATGCTATGCAATGCAGTTATGCTCCACTCCTCTACTATGCACTTGGATCCAAACTAACTCAGGATGCCAACTTTGGGGTTACATTTCCACATTGGCCAATAAGCACCAACACCCAGGCAATCCATCGAACCATGGGTGGACCCCTAGGACAGTCAACACATCTTATTCTCGGATGTGCCACCACGGTGTATACTTGATTCCCTTTCGGACGAATCTCGCGGACGGCCAGATTGTCTTACTCTTGGACAACCTCCCCTGTGTTGCACAACCTCCCATCAACATCTCCGATGCATGAATGCATGGTAAACAACACAAGACCACAACCACCACCTCCACTTGGGCCCATAGGCTACCCAAGTTTTATCATCATCAACACCTCGACCACTAGGCTATCGAGGATTACTGTTTAACGTTCATCGTTAAGTCTTTTAAGCATTAACAACACTCTGACCATTAAGCACCAGAGCTCAACACCTTGACCATCAAGCATCTAGGCCCCCTTGGAGCGAACACTAGGCTACCAAGGTACAACATCTTATCACTTGTCTTTGGTCTTCATGTTCCATTTGTATCTTATTAAGTCTTTTAAGCGCTTGGGGTAAAAACCCATATTTCAACATTCTGGTTTTTATTCTGGTCAGGTGAGCATGGGCGTGCTCCCTGCTGAGCACGGGCATGCTCAAATGCGTGCTCTGCTCTGGGTTTCAAACTGGAGCACGGGTGTACTCCTTTTTAAGCACGTCCATGCTCAATGAAGCGTGGCCGTATTGATCTGGGCAGAAAAGGTCATAAATCCTTTCCCAAATCATTGGGACAGTTCACATATTCAACCTATTGGCTTTTACTAATCCATTGATCATCAAATTCATTAATCTTAACTATTCTTCATTAATATTCATGTCTTATCATCATGGGGAATTAATCCTTTAATCCTAGCTTCGTTATTAATGTTCCTAGAACACTCACTAATCAATTCTAGGGTCTTTAACTAAGTCCTATGAACATAACATTACCTCTCACACTATATTCATGTATTATGAACAACTGGGGAAACATCCCTTACTTATCATTATTATCATTAACGTATTTTAACTTCTTAACATCATTGTTGCCATTAACATCCTCAACAAACAACACTCATAAAGAGCACAACACAATAGAATGGGGAAGAACGATGCAAGAACGGATTACCTTGAGAGAGTTTTCTAGAGACGATTGATGGAAATTGAGAGAAAAAGAGAAGGGAGGCAACTCTGAGTGTTGGGACGTGATAGACTAAGGTTTAGATCGTGATTTACGGGTTAAAAACGGGTTGGAACACGATTTGGGCTTAAAAATAACCTAAAACACGTTTTCTGGATCTGTACGAATTCGTGGGGCGAGTCAGAGAACCAATTTATGTCAGCTGGATTCGCGGGACAAACCTGAAAGCTCAAAGCTGAATTTTAGATTTTCGTGGGGCGAGCAAATGCTCGCGGGACGAGGCCGAAACAGTCAAATTTGGCCAAAAAACTTGAAACAATACTTGTAGATAATTCTCTTAGATTTCCAACGACACAAAGATTACCTCGATCAGACATCTAGAACTCAAGATATGACCAAAACGGTGAAACATGTTACTTGAACTCTAAAAGGATTGAACCTTTCGAAGGCTAAACTTCCCCAAACATGAACTTAGGCATAAAAAACAAACATAACAAGCATATACAAATATATATATAACATATATGAATGCAGTATGCTTATTTACGAAAAACGAGGTGTTACAAGAAGTAAGGTATACCTCTTGGAATTAGAAAAATAGCAAGAGATCAACTAGTTGCTTCACAAATTTTTGTTATGGAAACTTAGAGAATTTGAGAGTAAGTGTGAGGAAGAAGATGAAATCTTGATGAAATGAATGAAATGGCCTAAGGGTGTGGTCTTGGCCGTGGAAATGAAGGGCAAAGGAGTCCAAATTGATTTTCATTTGAGGACAAAAGTGTAATTTCACTTAGGGCTAATTTGTTATTTACTTAAGACTTAAAGACATTTTGGTAATTTCAAGCCTAAGGTAATCATGACAAACTTGTGGTGGAAAATTTGTAGGAAATGTGACTGATTTTGAACCACAAAAACAAGATGAAGAAGCAAAATTGAAGTTGTCCAGCCTTAACCATGGTTAATGTTTAACTGAGATAGGTTAGGGGTATTTTGGTCTTTTCACACTTAAACCCATCATTACATAAATTAAATGTTAGGTGAGTCACCCCTATGACTCACCACCCTATGTGACAAATTGTCTCCTCATCCGATGTTGGGTTTTATCTTTGCACGTCCGTTCTCGACTCCATAGATTAGGATAGACTCTATCCTGAAAGCATCAGCAAGAATAAAAGCTAGAAAGCTCAGGAGGGCAAGAATTCCACACTCGCAAGCCACACTCCATGTTAGCACCAAACTTAGCAAGTCAATCCGCGCACTTGTTCCCCTCACGCAAAGTATGAACAAAGGAGAGCTACCAATTCTTATCTTTGAATGATCTGATGTAGTCCACAATAGGAGCATAAGGATGATGATGTTGAACACCTTCTTCAATGAGAGAGAGAGCTAGCTGAGAATCAGATTCGCAAACAACATCTTTGTAACCTTTATCCCAAGCTATATCCAGCCCATGAGAGATAGCTTGGAGTTTGGCATTGAGATTTGATGTAAAACCACAACTACCAGAAAAAACCAAGCAGCCACTCACCAAAAGAATTCCTCAACAAACCTCCATAACCCGATTTTCCAAGATTGCCGAAGGAGCTGCCATCAGTGTTTAATTTAATTGTGTCACCAGAAGGGGAATGCCAAGAAACCATTCTGGGTTCTGTCTATGCTAGCAGAGCCGAAGGATTTATGAACTGATGAGAGTAAACACCGGATCTGAGAAAGGACACGCCACTCTGGCCAAACATTATCTGAAAAAATGGCTTCATTTTTGGATTTCCAAATAATCCAACAGGTGATGATGAAAACATTACCATTGAGAGGAGAAACATGGTCCTTAATCCAAGCAGAAGCTTTATCAATATTTAAATTCTGATTTGTAGCAAAACCAAGATAGGACCAGATTTTAGGAGCATCAGGGCAATCCCTCAAGGTGTGCAAAAGGGTCTCATAAGTAGCACCAAATCGCTGGCAAGACGAATCAACAGTAATATGGTGATGCGATCTGAAGGAATTGGTAGGAAGGCAGTATGGAAACAAATCCAAACAAAGTGCTTGATCGATGTTCTCAGGGAGCTTCATTTTTCAAATCCAAGTCCAACTCTCATTAGAATCCAAAGGAGAACCTGAGTTCTGTAAGAGCCAATAATAAGCACTCTTAGTAGAATAAGTGCCTACAGTGGCTGGATCCAAAATGATCCAGTCATCAAAATTATTGTTGTTAAAAATACTTTGCATTTCAAGTTTTATATCTGGAGGAAGTTGAGTTGCTAGCTGATTAAAATTCCATCTCCTATACCGACAAACATCTTTGATCTTGAGATCAGTATCTTCAATATGAACATAAGGAATTCTATCACATATTCTCCCTCTGTGAAGCCATTTTTCCTACCAAATAGAGATGTCACCTTTCCCAACTCTAATGATGAAACCTGGCTTTAAGATAGCAGCAGCTTTGATAATGGATCTCTAAGAATAAGAGGCCCCTTTATAATCATTCTCTTGCAAAATGTTGGTGTCAGCAAGGTGTTTGGCAGAGAGCATCCTCACCCATAATTTGTCAGTATCATGAATGAACTCCCAAACATGTTTGCCTAACTTGGCAATATTCACAGGTGTAGCTTGTCTAATTCCAAGGCCTCCTTTAGTTGTTAGCTGAGAGACGGTGTTCCAATTGACCCAATGACCAGTTTTCCACCCCAAATGAATTGTCTAATATGAGCATCAATTTTGTCACAAACTCCCTCAGGTAACCAGAGATTATGCATGCAGTAAACTGGCATAGAACTGAGGACAGACTTAGCTAAGGTGACTCTGCCAGCTCTACTTAAGAGCCTCCGAATATAATCACTTATTTATTTTGAAAATTTTCAAAATAACCACTATCATTGGAAATGAGATATAAAATCTATCCATTTCGTTTTCGGGTCAAAATTAGGTTTTCTTATCAGTAAAATCTTACTATCAGTGAAAACGCAGACCCGGTTCCTTCTGAATTTTCAACCCAAAATTTAATCGTAACTCTCTACGATAAAGTAGAGTATAAATAAGACTTTGGTTTACCCAAAATAATTTTCTAAGTTTCAGATAAAAATATAAACGTTTGTTTATATTTATACTGATCTTAGAAAGTAGAAAAATCGAGGTGTTACATTACTATCCCACTAAAAAAAAATCATCCTCGAAATTTCGTGACTCAAAACTAGACAGGATTTTCTTAATCCCAAGGTCTTACTTTCACAAAAATGTATATAGTTATAGAAGAACTTTGTCAATCTGAAAAGAATACAGGAATGTCCAGTATGCAAAAAGATTCTTTAATAGGTTCGTGAGTGTAAAAATTTATAGCTAATACATGTTTACAACCATGAGTCTAATAAAGTTCCTTCTTTCACAAGAATTCCCAGTGGATTAGGAACTCACAAAACGAATAGTTCCTAACCTTAAGAGGATTTATTCTTTGGACAAGGGATTTATGTAACACCCTCCCTTGGGTATTACCTTCTAGACACGTACGAAAATAAAATTAAAAGATAATTTGCTGGTGCTTTCGGAAAATAACTTATATAAGTACATAAGTGTCTGAAATTGGGTATAAAATTTTTTGTCATGACTCCACACCTAAGTCATAATCGACACACAAACTTACTATCATAGCTTGGCAAGCCTATTTAATTTAAAGGATATACTTAAATACAAGATAGTAGTTTTACAAAAATTTCGACAGAGTCTCCTCTGTAATTCGGACATCCCAGAAAAATAACACCTGTTAAAATGATTACATTTTCACTCCAGAATTCTAGCTACACTAAATTCAACCAGGCATCAATACATAAAAATAATAGTTATAGCCATAAGCTTTACAAAACCAAAAGAAATAGCTTAGATTTTCATTTAAAAGATAGGCTCTCCGAGCCACAAACATTCCATTATAAAATAAAGGCTCTCTGAGCCAAACTCGTACATACTATCAAAATAATCTAAGTCTCAACCCTAAGCTGGTCGTTCTAAAAGTTATTCTGCAAGTAATACCTCATCAAGCAACTACATCTAAGTCTCGGAATGACTTAGACAGACTCCTCTGCACCATCTGTGATAGAGTACCCAAGGTACAATATCGAACTTAGAAAAATCCTGAAATGTGTGTGTAAGGGTGAGACGCCAATATATGGTTTTAACCCAATAACTAAATACTCGACACCACATAACACATATACATTTACCACACGAGTATTTATAAGCTAATAGTCTATCAATGGGTTTAACACCCCAAACATCATCCATAAAATTATGCATGACACTTCTATTCATCATCTACTTTTCGTCCTAATCTCATGAGATATCCCAACATCATATGAGTTGATCAGACTCCATAGCCACACTGGCTAACTTGGCTAACTGCCAACAGGTGCGCAACCTCTTCCCATCTTAAAAAACAAGGCATACACAGCCAGGCACTCATAAGGCCAAACACATTGCTAACGTCCACAACCAGTGGCATCATACCATTAGCAAGTAAGATGGGGTCTCCATGTCCTCCCTAGGCACATGAGAGAAATACACATCGTAATTACCTTTCGCCGAAGGTAATTATCCCCGATGTTAAATAATGCATTAAACCACAATCGCAGGCACATCTGCCAAATGCATGCAAAACACTTTTGTTTTGTTCTTTTCTTTGTGCTCATTCTTTCTTTTGCCGAAGCTCAAAATGGCTTACGACTCACCTAGTTTTAAAACACTTTTTAAAACTTTCATCACAACACAGGACCTCACTGTCCATAAAACTTTCATCAAAACATAGGACCTCACTGTCCATAAAACTTTTATCAAAACATAGGACCTCACTGTCCATAAAACCTTTATCAAAACATAGGACCTCACAGTCCAAGTGCTCAATCGCGACACCTCTCGACCGGTGCACCAGTCGTAGGTTCGTGGCACTAGAAACATCTTCAATGTTTCAAAACAGTATACCTCATGTATACAATATAGGCCCTCAAAGTCCAAATGACTGAGTCCATCACAACACAGAACCTTAGTACCCCGACGTCTCGGTTACTAAGTTCCACACCACTATTAACACGAAATCAGGTTTGCTTTCATAAATTCTTTTTCCAAAAATTGGAAATTCAACAATAAAATCCTTAAATAATAAAACTTGGTTTTCACAAATATGAGTCACTTGAGGTTTTAACTTCCTTAAAATATGTACTGCCGTTTAAAAATACTTTCCTTCTATACTTTTCCAAATCTATCATCATACTTTTCCAAATCAATCATCAATTATCACTTTTAAAGCTTCTCAAGCCAATACTTAACTTTTTCCATTGAAAACACTTTCTAAAATCATCTTAACTTCTTTTCAGCAATTAATTTCATAAAATAACTTTTTATAATATTACAATCTTTCTTACATAAAAATTAGCAGTACTTAACACTTTCACAATTTCGCTCTCATTGTGACTCGAGTTACTTTTACACTAATAAATTATCATCATCAAAACTCCTTATTTTTCCAAAATAATGCTTTTCACCACTATTATATTCCAACGTTTCCCATAAAACATTGAATATAATTTACACAGCTTATTAAAGCTTTTATCTGATTAGTCGGTTGTGCACTGACCACAGTCAGGCTTCTCAAACAACACTCACAAGCAACGTTCAACAACAAACCACTAGACAGATAATGTACCATAGCAATATCATATTCAAATAAATAATTTAAAACAGATCAAACACTGATACTCAGATATACAACACAACATAAACCACATAATCAGATAACCACAACCACATCAATTATACAGAATACACCACAAGCAAATGGTCAACAAGCAAATAGTTATTGAGAAAAATCCATCAGGCAAGCTCCCCTTACCTCTAGAAGACTCGAACTAAATAATCTCCCGAACTCGATTCGATTCCTCTTCGTCAGTGTAAATCAGCTAACTCCGTAGTTTCCTTCATAACGAATTGCAACCAAAATAAATCAAATCAAACAACAACACACTTAAATCAATGGGGGTTAGGGTTCGGATTTACCCAATTTTCTAGGTTAGGAAACTTAAAATTTGATTAACTTAGGGATTAATGATCCATAAGTTACTTAAGCATGATTAATCACTTTAACCATGATTATGAACCAAGAACATGAACTAAAACTCATCTAGTTCCAAGAACTAGGGTTTTGGCCAAGGGCTGAGTTTGGAGTTAGAAATCTCTAAAATTTCTAAATTCTTGGATTTAATCAACATACAAAACCTAGAGTTAGATTCAAGTGTTACAAACAACTTTTGAATTATAAAACCAACAAGTGCTCATACCTAGGGTTTCGGTTTTTGAAGAATCAAATAGGCTCAAGTTTGATTTTTGATCTTCTATGTACTTGAATACAAGAATTATCAAGATATAATCATGAATCAAGACATGAAAGTGAAGCAAAACCTAAGAACACAAATTTAACCTAGGTTCGGCCATGACCAGAATTTAGGGAAAGAAATTTCTCATGCTCTTGTGCTTCTAGATGATGAAAATAGAGATGATTATAAGATCATAGCAATTGGTTTCATGTCAAAAGGATTTTTCTAGAATTAGTTATGAATTTTTGAATCTAGCTTCAAGAACTTTAAACAAATGAAGAACATGTTGATCAAAGACAAAAACTCAATAATCTTATGAAGAGAAAAGCTTAGAATAGAAAGATTAAGAGAGACTACCTCTTGATTATCAAAGAAAATAATGATTTGGATGCTGTTCTTCAAGAATTTCTCATGGTGTTCTTGAGAAACTTAAGGGAGAAGATGAACCTAGTTAGGGTTTTAGAACAGTTTCGGTATTTTGGGTATATCTCTCAACATACTTATCCCTTTTGGATGATCTTTATGTCGTTGGAAATAAGAGAGAAATATGAACAACTTTCATGTTGAAAGTTTTTCGAGATTCAAAATAGAAACTGACCAGAATGGCTATGCAAAATCGGACGAGTTATGAACTCTTTGGAGCAAAGAACAAGAAAATGGAAAAAAATGGCTTAAGGAAGAAGACATCCTATTTAAATGAAGAAGCAACCAGCTTAATGAAGAAGAAACAAATACTTACTGAAGAAGAAGTCAATACTTGGAGAAGAAGAAATCAAAACTTGGTTAAGAAGAATTCAAAACTTCATAAAGAAGAAGTCAAAACTTAATGAAGAAGATTTCAAAACTTGATGGAGAAGAATTCAAATACTTGGAGAAGAAGAAAATGTTGGAGCCGTGAGGATGGGACAAAGCTTGGTCAATTTGTCCAATGGCATTTGGTAGAAATTGTCATAAAAAGACAAGGGTATTTTGGTCATTTCATAACAAAATTAAATGTTGCTATAAATGTGCTATTTATTGCCATTTATGATAGGATAAACTCGTCATGAATGCTAGTCAAGTTGGTCAATCCAATGTCTCTGCTACTTTGCCGACTTCCCGATCCATCTGACTCAGGCTTTGCCTAGAGACATCTCGTCGTATAGGCCCGCAACAAACATAATATTTTAATTTTTTTACCAAAATTTCCAAAGCTTTCAGTATCGTAGTAAACACGATAAAAATATTTTTCATCTCGTTCACGATTCAAAATTAGGTCTTCTGAGCAGTAAACTTTTACTGTCAGTAAAAACACGAAAAACAATGAGATCAAGCTTCCGTCTGAGTTTTCAACCAAAAACTTCCCTGTAACCTTATAAAAATAAGTATAACAAGGAAATGACCTTGGTTTATCCAAAATCATTTTCTAAGTCTCGGATAAAAATATATATTTATATATTTATCACCGATATTACGAAACAGCGAAAATCGGGGTGTTACAATTTACAAAACGATAATTTAAAAATGAAAACAGCCCGACAAAATTTAGACGGAATCACATCTACCAAAAATAAAGGTGACTAGAGTAAGTTCTATAAAAAAACTTCTCTTATTAAAGTGTCTATCCTTAACAACAATAGGATAGTTCAAACATATAAAATTTACAATAATTGATTCCGCAGTTGGAGTTGAAACAATCAAATCACATAACCAGGAAGAAACAAGCAAATCCAATTGTCTCACACAATCCATCGAAAAAGAATGCATTGTAAATGAATCGAAAAGTTCAGTTTAAATATTAACAACGGTGTTGAAACTACCTTGTATGAGATCATTCGGATTGTGAAGCTTCAGCACCATTCATGGTGTAGACTCTTCCCTTTGCCGTCGGTCTATCAGTCCTTGAGGTGTGTGCAACTTTTACAAACCTCGGTGCATTACAATCCCTTGATAAGTGTCCTACTTGATCACAATTGAAACACTTCATTCCCTTAATCGGACAAACTTTGTAACATCTCCTAACTTGGCCTTGGCTTTGGTTATATTAGCTTCCACTACCTGATGCAGCAGCAACGGGACGGTATGATTGTTGATTATGGTTCTGATTATTTCCAGGTGGTCGGAAATATGGTTTCCTCTGCACTTGTTTTCCTTCCTGATTCTGAAATTGATCCTTGAACCTAGATGGTCCTCCAACATTTCCTCTATTATCTCTTCCTTTCCTCATCTGCTCTATCTTTCGACACATCTCGACTAGAGCTTGACAGTTTCTAAGTTGCAGTTGTAGTACAGATTCTTTGATCTCAAATCTTAAGCCTGCTTCAAACCTCTCACATTTCCAGCTTTCATTAGGTTTCGCTAGAAAGAAACAGAAATATTTGGCGAGTGATTCAAACTTCGCCGCATACTCCCCAACAGATAGATCTCTTTGCTGTAACTGCAGAAATTCTTGTTCCTTCTCAATCCTAGTACTCTCTGGGAAATAGTTGTCCAGAAATGCATTTCTGAGCACATCCTAAGCAATTTCCTGATGATCAGCTTCCAGAAATTGTCTAGTACCTTTCCACCAATACTCTGTATCTCCTAACAGTAGGAAAGTAGCATATGAAACCTTAACTCCTTCTGGGGTAAGAATGAGTTCAATGATTTTCTCCAATTCTTGCATCCACAAGTCAGCTTTCTCAGGTTCAGTATCCCCTTGGAACTGTGAAGGATTCTGGCGTTGAACTGTAGTCAGACCTCTACCTTCCACAGCTTGCTGGTTCTAGGCAGCCATAGCAGCTGTCCTTAAAGCGATAGCGGCTGCAACGTTCTCCATTGCTTGTGTGGTATAATCTACCCCACCTTCATAATTCTCATCCATGTTACCACTGCCACCAAAGGGACCACCTCTACGACCCCTTCCACGATCGCGTCCACGTCCTCGTCCTCGTCCTCGTCCAAGTCCACGTCCACCTTCCGGTTCAGGTTCCATAACTGACCTACAAGACAAAACGGTCGGTCTACAACCAGAAACCGAAACGTATAATTATGTGTTAACACACATTGTTTCTAAGAAACAATGCAAACAAGGTCTAACCAGAGATCACACAACAAAACATAATAGACCTATTCCCCAAGGTTCCCGAAAGACTCGACCAGCTCTGATACCACTCTGTAATACCCCCCTTGGGCATTACCTTGTGAACACGTGCGGAAATAAATTAAAAGAAAATTACTGGTTACTTTCGGAAATTGATTTAATTTAAGTCAGAAAATCTTGGTGTAAAAAAAAAATTCTTCTGAATACTTCAAAAAAATGATGCGCACATCACAGTAGTAAGAACTATCTTATACTCACCAACGCACATAAACTGAATTTATTTATAATCAACCTTCCACAACATACATGTTTTTCTTAAAAGTCTTTTCTTATAAACTATATTAAAATTATCAAGACACCCATACTAAACTTCTCAAAACATACATCCCCAAACACAAACCTAAGTTGGTCGTTCTACAAGACATTCACTGAAAAGACCTCGTAGTCGTCCCTATGATCACACACCTCTTCCCGCATTCGGACATAAGTCTCCAAGTAACTAAAGGAAACTCTTCTGCAACATCTGTACTCGTGTACCAAGGTACAACAAAAAAACTAGAAAAACAAATATATGCAAGGGTGAGAACCAATATATGGATTTTAACACGATAACTACATGCGCAACACACAAAACAACATATACATATATAGTTATAACAACATAAATGTTCAGAAATAAACAAGTAGTTTATCAATGGGTTTCATACCCAACAGTCATCATCATTAAAAATGTATGTCACTTCAATATTCACCGTCTAAACTTTTGTACTTAATCTCCGGAGATCCCAACACCATATCAATGAGCTGATCAAGCTCTCTTTGCCAAATAAGGCACACCGGATTTAACCATAGCACTGTCCAAAACTAGGCACAGTGGTTACTGTCTATGGTTTCATTGTCCATCAAGGCACAATGTACAACGTCACATGATACCTTATCCATCAAGGTCTCACGACACAACGTCAGGCACGTCTGCCACAATTGTAAATGCAAAACATTTTATTCTCGTCATCTTTTCTTTTTCGTTCATTCTTTCCTTGTCGAAGCTCAAAAGCTCACAACCATCTCAATTTTTAAACATTTAAGTTCGTCTTTTAATTTCAACAATAGGACGCAAAGTCTGAATGTGCAAATCATGAAGATCTAGACCGATGCATTCAGCCTTAGGTTCGTAGATTATAAAGCACAAATTAAAACTTACACAACTTTTATAGGACAAAATAGTCCATAACTTCAACTTTATGACATACGGTCCACAACTTGTAATAGAACACTAGAACCCCGATGTCTCGGCTATTAGGTTGGCTTTTCAACTTTAAAATTATTTTCGTTCTGTTAAACACAAATAAAAAACAAAATCTCCTCAACTTATCCAAGTTGTCAGAACCAATACCGTTGTGTAAAACTAATTTACAGAAAACCATTTTTCGTTGGAAATTCATTTATAAAAACAATCAAATCATCCAAAAACTCATTCTCTTCTGAAAATCTTTGTTTGGAACTTTAGTTCAAAGAAAAATATTGATTTGAGACTAATTCTTGGTTCTCACAAATATTGCTGTTTTTTTAAAAATGATTTCCGTAAATATTTTCGGAATTAACCGTCGTTTGGCATTTTAAAACGTTTTAAGTCAAAATTTGAATTTTCTAGCAAAATAATTTTCTCAACACCATAATTAAATTATTTTTGAAACTTATCTTTTTATAATAACCTTTTATATTAATTTGTAATTTCTTACATAAACATTAGCGGTACTAAAATATTTTCACGATTACATCCTCACTGTGACTCATAGATCACTCTTACGTCGATAAATCATTAACATAATAGTATTTCAACTATTTCATATTTTTAACTAATCAAATAATTAAATAATATTATAT
Organism: Sophora flavescens; assembly: GCA_030762895.1. NCBI lineage: Eukaryota > Viridiplantae > Streptophyta > Magnoliopsida > Fabales > Fabaceae > Sophora > Sophora flavescens. Next base: position 2,417,203 of record JAUPTC010000016.1, read on the forward strand.
TACTCTATTCCACCAATTAAAATTAGATATTTCTTATAAAATATTACCGAATAAAAGGAAAATACTACTGTACCAAATCACAATAGATTATAGCAAAAAAATTAACTATATAAAATTTTTATTTTAATATATACATTAATATATATACTAAATAAAAAAAAAAAATTGGTACCCCTAAAAAATGGGCCATAGCTCCGGGACACACAAAGAAAGTAAACAAGGTATAGGTTTTGAACCTGCTTAGTGGTTAAAGTAAACAAGGGTAACGACTGACCCTGGGTCATAGCTCCGGGACAGACAGAGAAAGTTCTCATACCATTTTGGTGATTTAACAAATCAGATTCTTTGTTCCATCACAAGACTACTTTTGTCTCTTATCATCAACTTGATCATGTGTAGCAGCCTCAAACCTAATCCCACAGTTCCCTATCACAAGACTACTTTTGTCTCTTATCATCAACTTGATCATGTGTAGCAGCCTCAAACCTAACTCCACAGTTCCCTCTCTCTTATATTAATTGTTTTCTTTTGCATTGAAACTTCAAAGCTGACCGTGCAGGATATATATATATATATAACTAAAGGAACCTACTCATGAATTTCGTCCAGACAGTGCCCAAGGTATATAAATAAGGCACAACATTGCATTGCACCCAAGTCATATATAGCAAATACATCCACCACACACAGACAGATATGAAGCTTCTTTGGTTTCTTCAATGCCTCTTCCTCCTGGCGCTGCTTCTCATCCATCCCTCCATTGCTGCAAGGAAGAGGTAACTAAGTTACGTTGTATTTCACATTATTATTTGAGTTGTGACTTGTTAGTTTAGTTATTACTTGTTACCCATAACTAGATGTGACGCTGCTTCTCATCCATCCCAATATAGCTTTCTGTTTAAGCTAATTAACTTTTATTAACCCTTCATAACTAAGTTGTATTTCACACTTATTTAAATAGAAGCGGGTCGGATTGTGAAGAAAGAGGTCGTTTCTGTGGTATGCCGATAACGTCCCGCTCACGAGCACGCGGGTCCCCTGGTAGCCACCCATAATGAATATTGGACACCTAATCCTGCATGCGGAGCTTAGAGAGATTCCTTCTTCTATTGTATACATTTGCTTCTAAATATTTTTTTCTTAGTATCAACAGAAATAAGCATTGACATACTCCGATGTTTTCAGTTTTGTAATACCTTCATCAATACTTTGGTGTTGAAGGAAAGTTTGTTTTCCCATTTTGTTGTACCATGTCAATCATATCTTATTAAATATTTTAATTTTTTAAGATTATAAAAAATTTCAATTTATGTGATAAGATTGATAAGGATAGAGTATATATGATATAATAAATGGGATAACAGATCCTCATCGTTTGGTACAATACTAGTAACTCTATTCAGTGGGGGTTTCAGATTGTTGGGGTTTGTTTTAACTGGTTGTATGTCTTCAGCGATTGTATATGACAGGGATTCCTTTGGTTGTAACCCTGCGAGTCTTCCTTTGGTATTCTCGTGTAATGGAGTTCAGGGATTCCTTTGGTGTTGCTGCAGTTGTTACACAGAGTGTGCAATTGAGTTGTGATTCCATCTTGGTTGAGCCAAAAGAAAAAAACGTCAGCTACTACTGTTTCCAAAATATTAGAAATTCTTTGGGTTAGAACCGAATTAAAATTAATTCTTTACTTCAATTTCAGTTCCAAGTGATGATCAAATCAACATTAAATAAACCGAATTATCTGGAATACTAATTTTGGTGCAAAAAGATTTATACTTGTGGAGAGGGGTAGCTTTACTGCTTTACAACAGCATGTTTGGTTTACATTATTTCAAACGACAACTGGCGTTTTAATCTCCTTTAGGAGGAAGCTCAAAATTCCAGGTTTGTTAAAAAGTGAATTTCCGTGCATTGGAACGCATGTTTTCCGGTCAGCGTTGGGGAAATTTAAAACAAACATACCCTTGGACCTTAGTAACCAAGCAAAAATTAGTCCTACATCTAATTAAAGAGTGGGAAAAAAACATCACAAGACCAAAAAAACAAATGAGTTGGTATGAATTGGCTTGAACTACTGTCAGGGGCTGCTTTTGGTTGGACATTTGTTGTGGACTCTACACAATGCGCTGGGCAATTGGGTGCACCCATATATGACAACTCTTTTCCTCTTTCTGTTGGTGTCCCTTTGTTTTTAAACTGATGCTAGTTGCTCTCTGTTCTGCGCAAACTTGATGAGAGGTGGTATCTTTTGGAAACTGGCTTGGACACATGTCTGGGTGGACGGGTAGTGTTAGTTAGGTATTCAACTTTGTTATTAGTCTGTCACCTTAGGTTGAATATTTACCTTACATCCCCTTTGTACATGGTTTTTCTTTTGTATATGGGTTTAAGTACTGCACTTTTTAATACAATTTTACTTATAAAAATAAAGAAAATAAATGAGTTTTGTTTCTTTCACTTCAAAAATAAGGGGTTAAAAAAGTATTTGTACAAATTATATGAAGTACGTGCATAATTTTGAACCACTTATTTTTTGAAGTATTTTTTTTTGGATGAAGCAACTAAAACTAGAACTTTGGGCCACTTTGCTAGAATTCTTATGGACATTGATCGTACTGAGAATTACATGACCAAATTCTGGTGGAAAGAGAGAGATATGCTTTCTTTGTAAGAGTAGAGTATGAAAAGTTGACTTTTTTTGTCCTACTCGAAAAATAATTGGTCATTCTTTGGTTACCTCAAAAAGACTTCTACTTTTGTTCCTAACTCTGGTAATGATCAAATGATTCAGAAGGAAAAACTTCTGGTAGCTTGTAAGACTGCTCCTAAATATGTTTCTAAGAATAAAGAAGTGCATGCTCCAGTGATAGCTCATAGGAAGATGCTAGTTCCTCTAATCTTATCGCGGTTCAAGTCATCCAAAAAGCTCCTATTGTGAGCACAACCATCAATGAACAAATTCATCATGAGATTGTAGGTGATAATATAGTGTTAGTTTCATTAATACGACTGATAATGGTGTTAATAGTCCTTCTTTGGATAAGGGACTCACAAGTCTGCTGATAATGAATTGATTGAGACCACCCCTACTACCGTTGCTACTGTACCTGATCATGTCTTAAATTCATTGCAATCCATGGCTACATGTGGTTTTACAGTTATTGGTAAGAATTTTGAGACTCTTATGAGTATTTGAAACCCTATGCATCCTAATGTTATTCATGAGTTCTTATCAAGTTTTTGGGAGACGGGAATGAGGAAGATCTAATGAATGACTCTCTTTCAGAAGAGCAGAATAATGATAATGCTGTCGAGGATGATTCTAACTTCATAATGGTTATGTCTAAATCTCATAATATAATTTGAGAAAGAATAGAAGGCGCAATATTAGATTTACTTGATTCTTGTTTTTTGCCTGGGTTTTGGTTTATGTTCCCCGTGTTTTTTTTATCTATAAATTTATGGTGACATAGGATCACCTTGCTTAAAAAAAAGTGCTATCCAATAGCTTTCATGAAAATATATGTCCAGAATTTTGTTTCTCTCACTTTAAAAATAGGGAAAAAAATATATTACTACAAACTATATAAAGTATGCGCACAATTTTAACCGTTTAAAATTAGTTTCCATGAAACTAAGTTGTTATCCAATAGCTTTATGAAAATATATATTTCAAGAGTGTGTGCACCAGATGGAATTTTGATGGTCAATATTAACTTAAATGATAGGTTGATTAAGCTCTGCTAGGGTTTTGCTTGCATGAGGGTTTAGGGTTTGCATGGGTTGCACCATGGACATTGCACCGTGGCAATTACTGTTTCCTGAATCTGTAGCCCCTCCTCCTCCTTCTTGTTCTTCTCCTATTCCCCCTGTGATCGATCATGTTGCTTCTTGTCATGATCCTGCCACTGCGCAAAAACAGCAGTCCCAAACAAAGAGTTTTGCTCAAGCGTTGAGAAACTCATGTGATGTTCCCTATAGTCAATTGCCGAAGCCACACATTTTTGGTGATGTACTTTCCATTAAAATGCCGGAAGAGGGGTACCTAGCTGGTTTGGAGGAGTGTAAAAAACATCTTCATGGGAGATTGACTCTTTCAAAAGGTGATGCACCGGTTAGAAATCAAGACTTGCGATCCAAACTATGATCCCTTTGGAAACCAATTGGCCAATGGGGAATGATTTCCCTAGGGAGAGGATACTATGAATTTTCTTTCTCATCTTTAGAAGATTTGTGCAGTGTTCAATCAATTGGCATCTGGAATCTCAAACCTGGAAGTCTCAGAGTTTTTCCATGGACAAAAGACTTCAATCCTGAATTGCAAAGAAATTCAAATGCTCAATGTCGGGTGAGATTTTTTGGTTTGCCTCAAGAATACTGGCGGCCAAGAATAATCTTTTCAGTTGCGGGGAGTGTAGGAATGCCTATTTGTCTTAATGAAGCCACTAAGAGTAAATCTTTTGGCCATTTTGCTCGGGTACTGATTGACATTGATCTTAAAAAGGATTTGCATGATCAAATAATGGTTGAGAGAGAAGATTTTACTTTTCATGTGAGAGTTGAATATGAGAAGTTTCCTTCGTTCTGTTCTTTCTGTCAATACATTGGTCATGCCTTGGAGGATTGCAAGAAAAAGAATTCTACCAAGCAGGTTTCAAAAGAGATGGTCCCTAAAAAGACTTCTGTTGTGTATGTTCCTAAGCAGAAGTCAATTTTGGCTGAGGATAAAGGTAAGGGAGTTCAGCATGATCACACAGTTTTAGGTGTGGAAACTGTCTATGAAGGTGAATGCTCTAAGAAGAGCATAATATTATATTTAGCTAATCAAATAATCAAATAATATTATATTACTCTATTCCACCAATTAAAATTTGATATTTCTTATAAAATATTACCGAATAAAAGAAAAAGACTACTGTATCAAATCACAATAGATTATAGCAAAAAAATTAACTATTTAAAATTTTTATTTTATTATATACATTAGTATATATACTAAGTAAAAAAAAAATAAAAATTGGTGCCCCCCTAAAAATTGGGCAATGTGCGGGACCATTTTGAAGAAAAAAAATGATTGATACCCCCTCATTCACAGTTACTCTAATGTTACCAATCAAAATAAATGAAAAACCTTGTTATATAGACAGGCTCGCATGTCCAATTGACCAGACTAGATGTTGCGTGATTTTCATCGTCTCACCTTGGCAAATGATAGAAATGCCCTTCAATGCCATGACATTTCAAACAGAACAAGAAGAGGTAAATTTTACCCACAAGCAGAATAGATAACCAATGCTGGAGAAACTATAGCTACCAATGGCAAAAGCATACCACAACTGAATGGATGTTCTATGGTTCTGATGCTGGCTTTGCTATGAAATTTCCCTTCCATGTCCTCCATGCCTTTCTCACTTCATCCAATTGAGTATCTGGAATTGTTGAATACTTATCAAATTTCTCAAACCATTGCGCCAACGAGACTTGGATGAATCTAGGAACTTTGAAACTTGAGGCAACATAGCAGATGCAGCTTTGGATTGATATATTTCGCATAAATCAGAAGTAATTTCGCAAGGTATAGGTTTGAACCTGCTTAGTGGTTAAAGTAAACAAGGGTAACGACTGACCCTGGGTCATAGCTCCGGGACACACAAAGAAAGTTCTCATACCATTTTGTGATTTAACAAATCAGATTCTTTGTTCCATCACAAGACTACTTTTGTCTCTTATCATCAACTTGATCAGGTTTCAAAATGCGGTCAGCAACTGCTAATGCGGCCGCAATATTGCGATTGCGGGACTCACCGCAACGGCATCAGGCCGCAATTGCGGTGTGATCCCAAATCACCCGTTACGGCCGCAACGTAACGGCGTAACGGCCGCAATGTAACGGCCGCATCAGCCGCAACGGCGTTCCAAACAAAGCCAAGAGCCAAAACAGTTCCAAAAACAAATTCTCAGAATCAGACAAAATGATTTCAAAATGTATAGATCTAACCTGCTTCTTTTAGATCAAATTTTGGCTTTTGCTTTTGCCTTTATCTCCTTCTTCCTTTGCTCTGCCGTCGTCCTCTGGGTGTGGGGTTGAGTGGGTGAGGGCTTGAGGCCGTGAGTCCGTGACTGAGGAGGGCCGTGAGGTGGAGGCGGTGGGTCGTGAGGCGGAGCCTGAGAGAGAGGGGAGGCTGAGCCTGAGAGAGGGGGGAGGGGCTGAGTGGGGCCGCGATCTGGGTTTTGGGGCGGGCAAAGTGGCGAACGCGAACCGCGAGCCCATGGCCGTGGGTGATGGGTCGTCTGGTGGGTACTGGGCAGCCGCGGCGCCGACGAGTGACGGAGGAGGAGGGAGGGTCGTCTGGTGGGTCGTCTTGAGTGAGTGTGGAACTTCTGATGTGGAGAAAAATGAAGAAAAAAAAAAAAGAAACAGAGGAGGGGAAGAAGAAGAGGTGAGGGACAGGGGAAGAAGAGACAGTGAGGGATGAGAGAGGGATGGGTAATTAGGTTTAGGTATTAGTTTGGGGAAAAAATAAAAGTGTTGGGTGAGGCCGCGTGTGTGGGTTGGAGTGGGGTTGGGGGGACCGAATTGGGTGGGGGAAATTTTTTAGGGGGGGATTTTTTTTTAATCAAAAATTTTAGGTGGGAAATTAATTGAGATTTGGGAATAATATAGGAAAAATTTGAGAGGGAAATAAAATATATATTGATATATTAATTTAATTACTAGTTTAGTATATGTTTAACTAGTATTTATTGTTCAAATTATATGCTAATAATTGATTTGTGGTATTAAATAATTTACTGTAATTATTAATTAGATTATCTGTGTTTTGCTAATTACTAGTTTATATTAAAGTTTTTTTTTGAAGGCTAGTTTAGATGGGAATTTTTTTTTAATAAAAAATTTTAGGTGGGAAATTAATTGAGATTTGGGAAGAATATAGGGAAAATTTGAGAGGGAAATAAAATATATATTGATATATTAATCTAATTACTAGTTTAGTATCATGTAAGTTCAATTTTTATTATCTTTGATTCATATATTTGTTAACTATTATTATTATTATTTTAAATTTATTAATTTATTTACTTTTATCTTCTTCTTTTTTTTGTAGTGAAGACGTATCTCTAAGTGGTGACAATGTGACGTTATTTTAGAATCACAATTGCAGCTGGGTGTATTCCTATATATTACACTAATATCTTTTTATTTGTGATTCATATATATTTATGCACTATTAAGTTTCTGACCTTCTTACTTCTTTGTAATTTTGTACTTATATGTGCTTAAAAGTTTATTTATAATTTATTTTCACTAAATTAAGTTTGAATTATTGATAAACATAATACAATGTCTTAAAAATGAATAGAAATTTATACAACATCATTAGTAAAAGATATATGAAGAATTACATAAAAAAATTGATTTTTATTTCATTTTGTGAATTTTTCAAATCGTTTACGCCAGCATGAACCGTGCATTACGCATCGCAATGGCCGAATGACCATGATGCCATGATGGCCATGAACCGCGACCGCAACCGCGATTTAAATCCCTGAACTTGATCATGTGTAGCAGCCTCAAACCTAACCCCACAGTTCCCTCTCTCTTATTAATTGTTTTCTTTGGCGGCCAAAGAACCATGCATGATCGATCGCACATAGATGGCAATAACTCACCTAACAATACATAGTCAAACATGTTAACTAACTTTCTCATTTGATAATATTTTTGCATTGAAACTTCAAAGCTGATCGTGCAGGATATATATATATATATATATATATATATATATATATATATATATATATATATATATATATATATATATATATATATCCTATGGAAGATTTAATATAACTAAAGGAACCTACTCATGAATTTCGTCCAGACAGTGCTCAAGGTAAATAAATAAGGCACAGCATTGCATTGCACCCAAGTCATCTATAGCAAATACATCCACCACACCCAACTCATATTTTTAACCTTGTGCTTCCTTCACTTAATTTCTTCCATATAGATTTCCTTATCTTATCCGCACACAGAGACAGATATGAAGAAGCTTCTTTGGTTTCTTAAATGCCTCTTCTTCCTGGCGCTGCTTCTCATCCGTCCCACCATTGCTCAGAGGTAACTAAGTTGTATTTCACATTATTAACTTTCCATTTCAGTTACTTAACTTTTATTAACCATTCATAACTAATTTGTATTTTAGAGGTGCTTTCAAAGATCGCCCGATAAAGTCCCCCGATCCCATACACGGGTCCCCTGGTTCACACCCATAATGAATATTGGTCACCTAACCTGCAGCATGCGGAGCTTAGACAGTTTCCTTATTCTATTGTATGCATTTGCTTCTAAATATTTTCTGCTTAGTATCAACACAAATAAGTATTGATATACATACTCCAGTGTTTTCAGCTGTGAAATACCTTGATCAATCCTTTGGTGCAATACTAATTAATAACTCTAGTTACTGCTGTTTCCAAATATTAGAATTTTTCGAGTTAGTAACCAAATTAAAATTATTTCTTTACTTAAATTTTCGTTCCAAGTGATGATTAATTTAACATTAAATAAACCAAATTATCTGGAATATACTTATTTTGGTGCAAAAAGATTTATACTTCTGGAGAGGGGCATCCTTAGTAACCAAGCAAAAGATAATTAGTCCTGCATCTAATTAAAGAGAGGTTCATTCTGCGGTGCACCACCCACGTGTGACATATCTTATGTCCAATCAATCTGCCATGTCTGCAAGTCAAATTTTCAACCCAAGCAAGTGTAGTCAAACCCGTATTTCATTATGTACAGTAATTTCGTATTAGTTATTATCAGAAAACGACAGTGTCTTCTAGCTCATGTCTTCTCCTCGAGTTCGTCTTCTCCTCTAGCTCTTCTCCAGCTCGTGTCGACAAAAGTCGTCCTCTAGCTCGTCCTTCGCCAAATCGTGTTATGACATTCAGCTGGCGGTGTTATTCTAAAGTTAGCTTGCCGTGGTGGTACAGCTGCTTATCTCTGTGGTTGGTAATCGAGATCTGCCTGTTTCTTCGCATATCCGGCTGCGTCATTTGCCTCAATCTCAGGCTTTTGGAAAGTGTGGTTTTCGTTGGTAAGTGCATCTCCTTCCCGAACATTATACATTTGAAGGAACCCTAAATCCCCAATATTCGAAATATGGTTGTTACCCCCCAAATGTCGCTGGTTCTGTATAACAAGTGAAGCTTCCTTTTCATTCTAATGGTCATACCGTTGATATATTTTTTTAATAAAGTCAATGGTCAAAATGATAAGGTGTAGCCTGCACCAGAGACATGCATGGAGTTGCATGGTAGCACTCACTTAAATATAATAATCATGTTGGGAAAGTCTATTTTTCGATTAACTTTTAGGTACACACTACACAGTAAAACAACATCGTTAGAATTAGAGTGTGTTTGGGAACATAGTTTTTAGTTAAAAAACAGCTGTTTTAGGAGTAAAAAGCTGTTTTGTATTAATCAACTCATGTTTGGGTAAAAAAATTAAATTTTAAAAACGCTGTTTTATGATGTAAAACGCTGTTTTATGATAAGCTACACTGTCAACTGTTTTCATCCTCATAAACGCTGTTTTGCTCGTCTGCCAGCGCTGGGCGCCAGCTTCCTCTCCAACAATGCCAGCGCTGGGCGCTGGTTCCTCTCCAACAATGCCAGCGCTGGTTCCTCTCCAAAATGCCAGCGCTGGGCGCTGGTTCACTTCAACATGCCAGCGCTGGGCGCTGGCTTCATACCCTTTTTGGTAATTTACTATCAACAAGTGATTATTTTTACATCACCCAAACAAAATAGATTATCTTAAAATAGCTTTTCAGTAAACATACCCAAACGAAAATAGATTATGATTATAATCGATTATCATAATAATCGATTATTTGAAAACAGATTATCAACATAATCTTTTTTTTCCAGTTTTCCCAAACACACTCTTAACAATGATCTAACACAGTTTATTTTAGAAGGAAAATTAAACGACAACCTTGTATAAAAAAAAAATTTTAAACGACAATTTCTCTCTGTTTTTTCTTAATGATTTGAATACATCTTTATTCTGTATCAGAATTTAAAATAAATTAATTTACTTTATAGATAATACTGTGATAAGAAAATAAGTAATTGTATCATTGAATCTATACCTTTAATAAGGAGCATGGTGTAATTTTCAGGAGTTATCATGCATGTATAAACTTACATTCACGCAGTACTCTTGACATATATATTTTCATAAAGCTATTGGACAACAACTTAGTTTCATGAAAACTTATTTTGAGTTGTTCAATTTGTGCGCATACTTTATGTAGTTTGTACTAATATATTTTCATGAAAGTTATTGGATAGCAGTAGCACCTTAATTTCATGTTAACTTGCTTTGAATGGTTCAAAATTATGCACATACTAATTCACAGTTTGTACAAATACTTTTACCCCTTATTTTTGAAGTGAAAGAAAGAAAACTCGTTTGTTTTCTTGCTCTTATGATATTTTTTTAACATTCTTTAATTAGATGTAGGACTAATTTTTGCTTGGTTACTAAGACAGTAAGGCTACCTCTCTATAAATCTTTTTGCACCAAAATAAGTATTCCAGGTAGTTTAGTTTATTTAATGTTAAATTAATCAGAACTGAAATTCAAGTTAAGAAATAATTTTAATTCGATTGCTAACTCGAAGAATTTCTAATATTTACAAACAACAGTAACTAGAGTTATTTATTTATTTTGCTCAACCAAGATGGAAGCTCTACTCAAGTTCACACTCTTCGTTACGCAAGAAAACCAAAGGAAGACTAGCTAGCAGGGAACAATATTCCAAACGAAAACATTTGCTTTAGGGAGCCTTCTAGCTACAGGACACTCTTAACCAAGTAAAAAAACCAAAGCAGAAGGAGACCTTAACAACCAGCTGAGACAAACTATCATAAACAATCTCTGAAGACATACAACCAGTAAAAATAAACACCAGCAATCTGAAATCCCCAGGTATTGCACTAAATGATGAGAATCTGTTATCCCATTCCGGGTATCATACTATATTCATATTCATATCTTATCACATAATTTAAAATTCTTTATAATTTTAAAAAATTATAATATATAGTAAGATATGATTGATGGGAATCGAGTGTGATACATTAAAATGGGACAATAGATCCTTATCCGATTACACAACTGAAAACATCGGACGTCGATGCTTATTTCTGTTTATACTAAGCAGAAAATATTTAAAAGCAAATGGACAGAATAGAAGAAGGAAACTGTCTAAGCTCCATATGAAGGGTTAGGTATCCAATATTGATTACGGGTGTGTACCAGGTGACCCCCTTACACTTGGCGGGGGCTTTATCGGCTTATCTCTATCACGACCAATATTGCCGTACGTTATTGGCTTAAATCTACGGTTAGCAACAACGATGGAGGGACGGATGAGAAGCAGCGCTAGGAGGAAGAGGCATTGAAGAAACCAAAGAAGCTTCATATCTGTCTGTGTGTGGTGGATGTATTTGCTCTTACTTGGGTGCAATGTTGTGCCTTATATATATACCTTGGGCACTGTCTGGACTAACACACCCTCTCAACAATTGTCTTCTCTCTGGTTTGAAACTTTAGTAGTCTTCTCATAAAGTACAGCACTACAGCTTGCAGCTGGTCATCATCACTACTCCAAAACCTTATTGGTGGGTGGAAAGGGTTTCCTTTAATTGAGGACTTGAGGTCTCCCCTTTAATTATATAATATATATACTGCACCGTCACCATTCAAGTTTCAATGCAAAAATCTTATAAAATGAGAAAGTTAACATGTTTGATTATGTATTACAGTATTAGGTGAGTTATTGTGATGTATGTGCGGTCATGGTTCTGTGACCAAAGGAAACAATGAACAATAGAGAGGGGAACCGCATTAAAGTGGGGATTGTGGGGTTAGGTTTGAGGCTACTACACATTCAAATTGATGATGATGAGAGTCAAAAGTAGGCTTGTGATGGAAGAAAGAATATGATTTGTTAAATCACAAAATGGTATGAGAACTTGCTTTCTATATGTGTCGCGGAGCTATGACCCCCAGGGTCAGTCGTTGCCCCCTCTAATAAGTCTTTGCACATCGCCTCCATAGTCAATATGGAAAGATGGCAAAGGTATTCAGTAGCCCTCTTTCGGTATTTGTAAAATGAAAATATGGTTAACCGTGTTCAACCACTAAGCAGGTTCTTGCGAAATTACATCTGAATGATCCGTGGTGAGATACTGAACTGTTGTTGGAAATTTACACTACAACAGATTAGACTTTTAATAACGCACCTTTTATAGCATTTCCGTGTGGAAATGCTATTAAAAGTGATGGGAGGACTTTTAATAGCGTTTCCTTTAGAAAACGCTATCTTAGGTATCACCTAAGATAACGTTTCCGTGTGGAACCGCTATTAAAAGTGCCACTTAGGAAAAGATAGCGGTTCCACACAGAAACGCTATCTTAGGTGATACCTAAGATAGCGTTTCCTAAAGGAAACGCTATCTTAGGTGCACACCTCTAATAGCATTTCCATGCGGAATTAAACGAGCATTTTCTTCCCTCTTTTTTCTTGCTCTCTTCATTCCACTCGACACACACAGCCCCAACCCTACTGTCGTTGCCATCGCAGGAACCCTTATTTGCCACCGTCACCACTGGTGTTGTTGACCATCCCGCCGTCGCCGCTGCTGTTGTTGACCATCTTGCAGTCGTCACCGCCCGTTCAAGCCCTTCCCTCTTCCATCGCCTTTTCCTCTTCGTTGTTTGGTAAGTCCCCTTGTTTCTCTTTTTTCTCCATTGTTGGAAAGGATGCTTATTATGACATTACTCTGCTTGCATTCTAATCATACGTATCATGTAAGTGTGATACATTATATAAATACTTTGTTTATGTTTTTGGTTGTCTCTTTAATTTTTCACTCTGAAATTCATTGTCACAAGTAATTGCGTAGCATAATGTTGGTGAAAACAATTTCTTGGATAATGATATAAACATATAGTTGGGCGAAACTGTTGGGTCTGGGGATAAGGGAAAGTGGTGTGGTCATGGTAAGGGTGAGATAGTCCTATAAGGATAATGATTACTGATTAGTCATAGTCTTTTCTTCTCCACTCTGTATGAAGTTGCCTGCCATAATACCATGCAACAAGCAGGAGTTATCAAAGGAGAAAAGATGCAATTAGTGATGGGCATCGTCTTGTTTGTTTGATCTAAGTTAGGAAGATTTGGGTCAGTTTAGGCTCTAAAACTCACCTCCATCACTGCCAACCAAAAAAAAAGCAAACGAGACTGAAGCTTTAGGTGGAAGTTTTTTGGGAATTAAACTAATATAGTCACATATGTTGCTGTTGTTGTGCAGAGAGATTGTAATTTTTTAGGAGAACCAGCAGATAGGTAAAGAAACTTTGGATTTATTAGCAGCTAACAATTACTAGCTAACATTCACCAGAAGTGAGCTTTTGCATGTATTTGGAATTCAGATTATTGAAATTTCCGTCTGCCAAATGGATGGATGGATTTTATATTGAATCATAATGGATGCATAAAAATAAACCATCACTCCATTTTGGATTCACTAAAAAATGTTAAAAGTCATTCAACCAATCTTTGACTAAATTAAATGGATGGTTTTATAATCCATCTATCAATCCATTTTAATGTACAGGATGGACGAATATCAAACCCACCCATTTAAAATTTAATTTAAAAAAATAAGAAATACTCAACAGAACATTGCATTAAAATTATAGGCTAACACTAATTTTATTGAAAAAAAGGAAGTGGTACTCTCTCTCTCTCTCAACACACAGTCCTCTGTTTTACACATCTTCCTGTATTTCTTCTTTTTATATTCAGGGCTGGATATTGCATATTTGACTTGATTTCATATGTATTTCAATAAGCTGTTTGGATAGGTTGATAATCGGGTATCCATTGAATGTTGTGGTTGGTATATTAACCATCTTTTAACTAGAACTGGCCCAATTCATTATATTTATTATTTTAATTATAATTATTAAAATTGTATGGATTAGATTGTATTTAGATATGGCTGGATGAATGAGTAATGGATCTAATTGCCATTTGCTACCCCTATTGAAATTATATTTCTAAAGTAGTAATTCATTTTTCTATTTAGACCGAGTTTAGTTCAAAACAACTGGAAATAGTTTCGTCATCGGTAGACAAAGCAGCAAGTTTGCCTGTGCCTTCACAGCTATTTTTAAGTAAGCATATTTGACGATAAGTTGGTATGGTGTATCGAATGACAACCTTTAATATGTAATCATTCTGCATGCATAGTCTATTCCCTTAGGAGCCTTAACTGCTACCTTTTCCCTCAAGAGACTGCAATTTGTACCTATTTCTGTAATGAGACTATGAGAGTTTTTACCGTTGCAACTTATGTCAAAGACTTGTGTTTTGGAATATCAACATTCTTTAACAAGCTTTTAATAGATAGTGTAGTTTTTATGATCAGTTTAATGCTGTTTTTCTTTATTTCGTCAGTTGCAAAATTGGTTGTTTTGTTGATGAAAATTCTTTTCAATGTTATCGAACATTGAGTTAGAAGTTGAATTGATTGAATGTTGAGGTTTGGTTTGGACACTAAGAGGCATCATATGGCATAAATGCTATTAAAAGTGATGGGGGGACTTTTACCTTGAAAAAAATGATATATTGAAGGCCTTTCTTGTGTTTGCAGGCAAACAAGAAGATAGCATATGCTAAGCTTGCAAAAGATTTTCAGGCAGTATTGAAGGAATTCAAGAAGGCACAGCGTCTTGCAGCTGAGAGGGAAACAGCTTACACTCCTTTTGTTCCACAAGTAGTTCTTTCATCCAGGTGAGGTGAGTTTATGGAAGTTTCTTTTATGCTCCTTATGCTGAGTTGAAGTTGATACAGAAATATTATGATGTTACTGTAAGGTGTCCTTGGTACTAGGACGGTGTCATGGGAATCTAACAAATCTGATTAACCTTTTAAACACACTTAGTATTCTATCTTATGCAATAGTTAATGGAATGCTGTACTCTGTAATGATATGATAGAAAACTGAAGATAAGTACAGTTTTATTAACTTTCTTTCAATGCTCCTCATCCTCTCCTTGAACATAAAAGATACAACAGGTTCTTCAAGGGACCTGAAACTGCTACACTGATCATTTCCTTTACCCAACTGAATACCCCCCCTCTCTCCCATCTTTCCCTTTTGATGCTTCCCCACTAATACACAGCCCCTGTCCACACTCAATTTGCCATGCGGAAAAACGGTAACAGTTTTCATTCCTTTCATTCCTTTAATCTGTATACATTGCATGTAGACATCAACCACTCTAAACTCAAAGTAAATATGTTTGATAAATATTTTTGTAGATCGGGAAAGCATGGATCGGAAATGGATGTCTGCCAATCGTTTAACGAAGGAGTATGAGGATGGGGTGAAAGAGTTCATTAGGTTTGCAGTTCGGCATGCGGAAAACCCTAGTACAATCATATGTCTTTGTTTAGATTGTTGTTATGCAAGGCGAGTTAGTGCAGCCGATTTGGAAGAACATTTAGTGTGTAATGGAATCGATCAAAGTTATACATGTTGGACAAAACATGGTGAGACAAGAGCTGAGTCTAGTGAAATGAGGAATCGTGTGAGATATTCATCATACGATACCGACACAAATACTTATGAGGGCGATCGTTTTGAAGACATTGCAAATGCTATTGAAGAGGATCTTCGGGATTGTCCTCAAATGTTTGAGAGGTTGGTAAGTGATGCAGAGCAACCATTGTATGATGGTTGTACTAAATTCACAAGATTGTCGGCGATGTTAAAGTTGTATAACTTGAAATCGGGCAACGGATGGACTGATAAGAGCTTTACGGACTTACTCACGCTATTGAAAGACATGTTTCCAGAGGATAATGTGCTTCCTAGTCGGACGTATGAGTCTAAACAAATGTTACGCTCTATTGGCATGAGCTACGAGAGGATACATGCTTGTCCTAACGATTGCATTTTATTTCGGAATGAATATTCATCGTTAAAGATGTGTCCTAAATGTAATGCCTCGCGATATAAGAAGAAAGAATCAGATCCAGAGAAGGTTGTGTGGTATTTCCCCATAATACCCAGATTTAGGTGCATGTACCGTAGTTCAGAAGATTCAAAGCACTTGACATGGCATGAGGATGAAAGGATCAAAGATGGCAAGCTGCGGCACCCGGCAGATTCTCCTCAATGGAAGAAATTTGATCATGATTATCCTGATTTTGGGCAAGAATCAAGAAACCTACGACTTGCATTGGCTCTTGTGGATTTAACCCGCATGGTGTTCAAAGTAGCTCTCACAGTACATGGCCTGTGATTTTGGTGATTTATAACCTATCCCCATGGCTATGCATGAAGCGCAAATTTATGATGTTATCTATGTTAATTTCTGGGCCCAAACAACCAGGAAATGATATAGACGTCTATTTGACTCCTTTGATTGAAGACTTGAAACAACTGTGGGAGACAGGTGTGGAGGTGTATGATGGGTATAAGGAAGAAAGTTTCAATTTGACAGCTACGTTGTTTGGACTAGCCTACGGTAATCTGTCAGGATATAGCATCAAGGGTCAGTGTGCATGCCCTATATGTGAAGAGGGTACGGATTGGATGCGGTTAGAACATTGTAAGAAGAATGTCTTTCTTGGGCATCGTAGATTTTTGCATCCAAGTCATCATTACCGGTGGTGGAGAAAGGCGTTCAATGGGAACTCAGAAGAAGGTAGAGCTCCTTCACCGTTGACGGGTGATCAACTTTTTGAAAAGGTAAAGGATTTGAATATCCAATTCGGTAAACCTTTTGCGAGAGATATTGTCACAAGAGGGTGGAAGAAAAGGTCGATTTTTTTTGAGTTGCCATATTGGAAACCATTATATGTAAGACATTTCCTCGATGTGATGCACGTTGAAAAAAATATCTGTGATAGTGTCATTGGTACGTTACTCAATGTGCCAAGGAAGACTAAAGATGGCATCAATGCAAGGTTGGACTTGGGTAGTATGGGAATAAGAAGAGAATTGGGACCGACGAAGAAGGGTAAAAGTACATATCTTCCTCCGGCTGCTTACACTCTATCTAGAAAAGAAAAAACTGTTTTTTGTAAGTTTCTTGAAGGAGTTAAGGTTCCGGAAGGGTACTCTTCAAACATTAGGAACCTCATATCGATGAAAGATCTCAAGTTAAAAGGTCTAAAGTCCCACGATTGTCATGTTCTCATGGAGCAGTTGATACCCATTGGTATACGGTCTATTTTACCTAACAAAGTGCAGGGGGCCTTAACTAAACCCTGTTTCTTCTTCAAGGCAATTTGCAGCAAAGTGATTGACCCTGGGAAGTTGCCATCATTGCAAAGAGAAATTGTTGTGACTTTATGCGAGCTTGAGATGTACTTTCCACCTTCATTCTTTGACATAATGGTTCATCTAACCATTCACCTTGTTAGAGAGACACAACTGTGTGGGCCAGCTTATATGAGATGGATGTACCCGATTGAGCGTTATATGAAGATATTAAAAGGGTATGTGAAAAACTGATCACGACCAGAAGGTTGTATTGTTGAACGGTATATTGTCGAAGAAGCTGTTGAATTTTGTACCGAATACCTATCCAATGCTGATTCTATAGGGCTGCCAAAGTCTCGTCACACATGGAGAATGATGGGGCAAGGAATTACTGGAACTGAAATAGTGACTATATCAAGGACAGAATGGGAGCAAGCACACTTATATGTTCTGCACAATGCCGATGAGGTTGAGCCATATGTTGAAAAACACAAGGACATGCTTAAGAGTTTGTATCCAAATAAGAATCAAAATTGGCTAACTAGAGAACACAATCATTGTTTTATAACGTGGCTAAGAGATCACATTTATGCAGAGTTGACTGAAAGTGCTACTTCAGTTTCAAATAGATTGAGATGGTTAGCCAAAGGTCCAAGTTTGCATGTCTTCTCTTACCACGGTTATCAAATTAATGGGTACACATTCTATACAAAAGAACAAGATGGTCGGAGTACAATGCAAAATAGTGGTGTGACTCTTGTAGCCCAGTCGATGCATATCTCAAGTGCCAAAGACAGAAACCCGATATATGCAAATATGTCATACTTCGGCGTCATTGAACGCATATGGGAGTTGGATTACACAAAGTTTAAGGTTGGTGTGTTTGGTTGTAAGTGGGTTGACAATAATAACGGTGTTCAGATTGATGAGTCAGGGTTCATGCAGGTGGATCTTAATAGGGTGGGGTATAAAGATGAGCCTTTTATATTAGCATCTCAAGCTCAACAAGTGTTCTATGTCACTGATCCAACTGATATGAAAAGGTCCATTGTTCTTTTGACTAACAAAATAATTACTAAGATTGATGATCAAGACCATGGAGATGTTGATATTGAAGATGATCCTTTCGTCGGGACATTACAATCACTTGAGATTGATCCAACTAGGGATGATGGTATGTATATGAGAGATGATCATGATGAGGGGCTTTTGGTTAATCCACCATTTCGTACTAATAAAGGACAAACAAATCTCAATCCAATGAAGAAAAGAAAAAGGTTGACTTAAACATGTATGTAGTGTTTGTGTTTAAATGAACTTTCTGATCCTTTTATATTATAGTTAGCATCTTCCGGTAATGCTAGTGTTGATTTTGTTATCAATTGTTGTTTTATATTTTGCATCAATTAATATTATATTAATGTCCATTGATGTTTTACTTGTGTCTAATATTTTTGTAGGTAAATGGCATCTTCAAGTAATTCTAGTGCTGCCAAAGCGACGAGACGTGGGCCAACAGTTATGAAGGCGGTCATCCGCGCTAGGAGTAAAGGACAAAAATTTGAGGTAATTTACTTACTAATCTAAGGATTTCATAATGTTGTTTGATATCTAGATTTAATTTTTAAAATTATTTTTATTAGGTTGAATGGAATTATTTGGACCAACCAATTCGTGCTAATGGTAAAATATTGAAGAGTTACATTGGGACCGTTGTTCGGCAAACGGTCCCAATTATTTGTTCTAATTGGAAGTATGAAGCTTTGGATGCTTTCAAAGAGAGCATATGGGCTGATGTACAGGTAATTGTTAAAATTTATGAATTATATTGTAAACTATGTAAACATACTTACTTTGACACGTTGTTTATATTGTTTTGCAGATGTCTTTTAATGTTGATGAATCTCGGAAAAAATTTGTACTTCAGGAAGCTGGTAACCTACATAGGGCATTCAGAACTAGATTGACCAAAAAATTTCCAAGAGATGCCAACGGGAGTATCATAGAGGAACCTCCATCACAATATCCACACATATCAAGGGATGAGTGGATAGATTTTATAGCAATACGCACAGGAGATGCTCGATTCCTGGTATGTTTAATATCACGTTAGTCCTTATAATTATATGTATACGTACATATGACATTAACCATGTATTAATATTACTTATATGTGTCTGAATAGAAATTAAGCAATGAAAATCGCAACAGAGCGTTAGATCCTGCATGCCCTTACAAAGCATCACGTAAGGGGTATGCTGACATTGAGGATGAATTGGTATGTATATATATATATATATATTTAACTGCATGTGTGGTAAATATGACTTTTAAATTGTTTGGTTAATATATATTATCTCAATATACAGATGCAGGAGGCGGGGCCAGAAGTTAAGAAAATTAAACGCCATATTGTGTGGAGGAAAGCCCGCGAGAACAAGGCGGGTGTAATTGACAACAAAAATACGCAGACCGTGTGGAATAAATGTGTTAGTAGACTAACGTTTACATTTTCATTTGTTATTTTCTTATGATAATATATAATAATTTTAACATTTGCATTTCACCAATAACTATGTGTCGGGAGGAACTGTCACAGTCTGCAGTAGAGGGAGAGATACAAGATTTTGGTCGCCGGGATATTCTTGCTAAAGCCCTAGGTGTGCCAGAAAACCCTGGTCGTGTTAGGGGTGTGGGTTTTGGCGTCTCTCAAAAAGACTACTTCCCACCTGAAGGTCGTGCAAAACATAACTCTGAAACAAAAAGGTGGGAGACATTGGTGTCTCAACTCTCAGAAAGATTGAACATTTTGGAAGAAAAGATGAAAAAAAGGGAGGATGAGGAGAGGCAGGCTAATTTCACAGCCCCAGCAAGCATCAAAGATAGTTGCACTCTACCATCTGCCATCAGGCTTCCAGAGGTAATGCATGCCTTTTTTTTTACTAGTATTGCATTCGCAGTTAAATACATTCAATTGGATGCCTTAATTCACAGCTTATTCATCTATCATTGGATTAGGGCGTCAACTCATGTCAGCTATATTTATCAACCCCAAACTATCGTATGGTTGGTATGGGTAAAGTATACAATGAGCCGGGTGTTACACTGCACACTGGACCAGTACCCCTTAACCATGTGAAAGTTGGAGTTGATGTTGCAACTGAGGGGGATGCGCCATTGCCGGTACCTATCGATGGTGCAGATGTAATGACAGTAAGAGATGCAATAGGTACTTATGTGGCATGGCCAATTGATCTCGTGGTTGTAATTAATATGGTATGTAATTACATTTTTCCACCTTTTCATATACGACATATATTTATTACATTAGTTGATCACTAACTGGCATATTGAAATGCAAAATTTCCAGGCACCTGCAAAATCTAAAGGCAAGGGCAGAGTGTCTGGATATACAAAGGAGTCAATTACAACCCCAGAAAATAAAGGATGCAACTCTGAGGCCAACCCTCCTACAGTTGGTTCAACTACAATTTCTCTGGAATATTTGAATTTTCTTAAAATACATGAACGAAAGAATATGAAAAATGATGACCAATTCGACATAGAGATGGAACAAAATATTTTTGGTCAGCATATCATTGAGATGATCAATACTGAAAATATCAGAGAAATTGTAAATCTTGAATGGGTATCTGCCTCCGTTATTTCCGTATATATCAGGTACTAAATCAGGCTTAAAGTGTACAATATTTTTTTAGTCTTTCCATTTAAGTATTGATGTCATTGGTGTAATCCATTTTTATATTTTAATTGAAGGTATTTATATGAAGAATTGTTGCTTCCAAAGGAAAGAACGAGGAGGTTTCTGTTCTTGTCCCCACACCAAACAAATACATACGGCTACTTCGGGAGGGATCCATAGACAACGTATATAGCTGACCGGTTTGCAACTAAAGAAAGAGAATATCAGCCCTTGTTTTTAGCGCCGTGCAATGTTGGGTGAGTCGCTTATCCTATAGGACTTAATTCACAATAATGAATTACATAAAAGTTGAGGTGCTTAGGATTTGTTATCTCAACATTTTTGTAGGAATCATTGGGTGCTGTGCGCGATAAATATTGTTGAAGAGATTATTTACTATCTGGATCCCTTGAATGTTGATCCTAGGAATCGCCCAGAATTAAAGAATCTGTTCGATAAGTAAGCATGCTTTTATATTTCTGATTTTCTATGATTCTGTCGAATGACTTCCATGGTAGATACATGTTGCAAGTTGTCATGGTCCTAATGTGCTTTTGATTTTTGACATTAGAATAACTGTGTTGAATTGACATATACTGGGTTGTGGCTGTTGTGGTTCAAAATAAAAAAAGCATGCGTGTGTTTGTGATGATTGAAAATATGTTTCTTAATGAAGTCTGTTTGATTTTGTGATTAGTGCTTTGCAAGTTTATCGCGCAAATGTCGGAGCTAAGGTGCCGCGTTTAAAGGCAACCAACATTAAATGGATTCAGATAGAGGTATATTTGCAAAAACTTAAAGCGCAATTAGATAAAAAAAAACTATATTGATTTACTATTTTATTTTTTATAGTGCCCAAGACAACCCAACAGTACAGATTGTGGGTACTATGTCATGCGTTTCATGAAGGAAACTATCTTGCAGAACCAAGTTAAAATACCAATGGCGGTATGTTGTTTACTTAGCTTTTAACTGTGACTGTTCAAATGTTTTAGCAATTGTAACTTAATTTATTTAATTTTTTTGTCGCAGTACTTCCCTGACTTCAAATGCTCCACATAATCCAATGTTCAACTATCTGAAGTCAAGGAAGATTGGTGTCGCTATATTGTTGAAAAGTTCGTTTGATTATGTCAAATTGATCACAGTAGTTGCAGCAATACTCATTGGCATGTGAATAATGCTTTAGATTTCTAACTAGAGATCCACATCAACAGTAGTTTCTCTTTATCTATATCCTCAGATTGATAAAAGTTCAAATCTTACTTATTATTTCTGTTATTCTTCTTCATCAACAAAGTAATGCATGTTACAAGTGTATTTCCTAAGGGTATTTGATTATTGCCCCCTGCTGTTTTTTTTTGTGGTTGCAAGTGATCATGTGAAAAATAATAGCTTGATTGGAAGTATTCCTGAAAACATAGGCAACTGTACTGCCTTCCAGGTCCTGTATGTAATCCAACCGAATGTCGGACTTTTCTATACCTTGTATTATTTGTAACCTCTTTAATGTCCTCCCTTGATTTCAGGGATTTATCCTACAACCAGCTAACTGGAGAGATACCATACAATATTGGATTTTTGCAAGTAGCAACCTTGTATGTATTGCATGATCCTTTATAACCTATTTCAATTTTTAATAAGACGGATATTTGGTCTTCCACTTCCCTTCTATGGGAATTTCTTGATGGATTTGTTTGATTTTTGTAGGTCATTGCAAGGCAATAAACTCTCTGGGCATATTCCGTCTATGATCGGTCTCATGGAAGCACTTGCTGTCTTGTAATTAAGCATTGTTAGTTAGCAGTTTCTGAAACAAATTTAATGAAGTTTCATTGTTGACTTGAGGTTTTGGATGATGTTAAAACTGGGAAGCTTTAATATTATGAATCAGTTGCTTGTATAATCTGTATATGATCAGTGTGCATGGCTGAAATATATGAAGTTTGCGGATTCCCTTATACACTTGGTTCCTTAATTTTTTCTCCCTAATTTTATGCATCTTTTTGCATATACATATTTACTTCAGAAGTACAGTGGAAGCAAGGGAACATTTGTATTGACTGCAACAATTGTGGTTTTTTTGGTGTAGTTCAATATGCAGGAATGGATGTAAAAGTTAAGAAATATGTAAAATTAAAAAAAAGGGGAATAGATAGCGTTTGTTATTAACAAACGCTATCTAAAGTCAGACTTTAGATAGCATTTGTATTAACAAACGCTATCTAAAGTCTGACTTTAGATAGCGTTTCCGTGTACAAACGCTATCTAAAGTCACCTATTAATAGCACTTCCTAAATGTTATATTTGCTAACGAGTTTTAATAGCGGTAGCATAGATAGCGGTTACAAACGCTATTAAAAGGCATACGGAAACGCTATCTAAAGTCTAATCTGTTGTAGTGTTAGGAGGGGAAAACAAAAAAAATTATTGATGAATCAAATATACTAAGTCTTGTACAAGACTCATATAGCAGCCGAAATCTTACAAGGCAATGGACACTATGGCTGCTTCATTTCCATATGCTATCTAGTGGCAAATTTATAGTTGTAAATAACCGACATTGTAAAGTCGGGTAATGACCATTAGAATTTACTCTTTTTTTTTTCTCCCCCAACCCGAGCTCTGCTAGGGTTAGTGGCGGTCCCCCTCCAGATCTTTCTGGTCCCATCCCAACTTGTGTTGGCTCTCCCTAGGTCATCCTAGTTTCTCATCCCGGTCTCCCCCGATCTCTTTTACCCTTTCCCCCTTGTCTTTTTGTTTCTTTGGCGTTGTATCATGGACCAGTGGAAGGATGTTAACCTTTCAAAGGAGGATGCAGAAGGCATTACAGTGGAAGAAAACGAGGAGGTTTTCCGACGCACCCTAGCCGAGAAACTTTGGTCGGATAATCCCTACAACGTTAGAGCTTTCAAAACCACAATCGTCCAAGCCTGGCGTCTCAAAAACCCAGTTGAGATTCAAGATCTGAACAAAAATCTCTACCTGTTTCGCTTCTCATCGAAGAAGGATGCCGATAATGTCCTAAAAGAGGGCCCGTGGAGCTTTGATAGGAACCTTCTCATTCTCGAGAGGGTATCAAGGGAAGAGCAACCCTCTGAATTGGCAATGACCCATGGCAACTTCTGGGTTCGAATCTATGACCTCCCCTTGAAGTTGAGGTCGGAATTCATGGCGAAAAAATTGGGGATATCATTGGATCCCATGCAGAAACTGATCCAAAGGAAGGAAACCGTCTGGGTCGCTTTCTTCGAGTCAAGGTCTCCATCGACTTAAGGAAGCCCCTCAAACGGGGCACCGTCATCAGGTACCAGGGTAGGAGCTTGAGGGTTTATTTCAAATACGAAAGACTCCCTACTTTCTGTTTTGCATGTGGGAGAATTGGGCACCAACTAAAAGATTGTGAAGAAATAGAGAATAATGATGAAGATGGGTATGAAGAACTAGATGAAAAAGAACAGGATTTTGGGCCCTGGTTAAGGGCATCCCCTCTACCGAAAGTTACTGGGGAACAAAGGAAGGAAAACAGTTCGGGGTCTTGCAGTTGAAGTCTATTTGCCAACTCCAGCTACAGCAAGAATGAATCCTCGACTGAAGGGAAAGAGATGGACTCTGAAGTTGAGCAGAGGAAAGCAGCAGCTACTGAGGGAAGAACTATAGGTCCACCAAAGGAGATCAATGTGGAAGGGGGCAAGAATAATGATGATATTGAGAGTGTGGCTGAATCCCTGGGAGCTGTGGTTCTCTCTAAACTGGTTGAGGTCGAGAAAGGGAGCAAGGAGAAGGAGTCAGCTGGGAGGAAGAAGAAATGGGTTAGGCAGAAAACCCCCAGGAAAACAAAGGTCCCTAAAACCCCAATTCACGAAAAGGAATTGGGGAAAAGACATCTCATTGATGTGGTCAACTTAGAAGGTGGAACCGAAGATCCCTTGGGAGGGGAAAAGAAGAGAAGACAGGATGTTGTGATGGCAGAAGGTAATGCTTCAAATCCAGAGGTGGTGTTGGAAAACCAACACCGCCTAGATCAATGAAGATCCTTAGCTGGAATTGCAGGGGGTTAGGGAATCCCCGTGCAATTCGAGCCTTGTCAAGGCTCATCCGTTTGGAAAATCCCCAAATAGTCTTCCTGATGGAGACTAGATTAAAGGAGGCTGAAATGGAAAGAATCAGAATCAAGTGTGACTTTAACTCTTGTCTCACTGTAGAATGTAAGGGAAATGGTAGGGAAAGAGCGGGTGGCATTTCTTTATTATGGAAGGATCAAATGAAGGTTAATGTGTTAGGCTTCTCCCTTAATCACATCATGGGTTCTTTTGAGGATGATCACGAAGGAGAGCAATGCTAATTTTCTGGAATCTACGGCCACCCAGAGGAACAAAACAAGTGGAAGACTTGGCACCTCATTCAGCTAATTGCTTCCCAAGTAGGGGAGAAGTGGGTGTGTTTCGGGGATCTCAATGACATTACATCCGCAAATGATAAGAGGGGAGGTCTTGCCAGGAGTTTTTCACAACTCTCCATTGGTAGACAGGCCTTGGAGCTATGTGGCCTGATTGATCTTGGTTTTTCAGGTCACCCCTACACTTGGACAAACGGTAGACAAGGAGATGAGAACATCCAATGCAGGTTGGACAGAGGTTTGAGCTCCCAATCTTTTGTAAATAGATTCTCCCCTATAAATGTGCTCCACCTGCCCAGATGTGGCTCATATCATGTACCCATTCTAATTGAGCTAGAAGCTTCTCCCAATAGTGGCTGGTCGAAAAAAGAAAGAATCTTCAGGTTTGAAGACTACTGGTCCCGTGATGAGAGGTGTGAAGAAGTGGTCCGGAGCAATTGGACGAGTGGGGGGCCTCACTGTCTTGAAAATCTGGGAGCTATGAAATCCCTGGACAGGGTTTTTACTGAATATAGAGGAGGGGAAATCAGAAAGGAGATTAGAAGGATTGAGAGGAAGCTGAAGGATAATAGTGTGTGGTCCAGCTCGAAGGAAAATGTAGAAATGTACAAGGACTTGGAAAGACAATATTCCAAGCTTCTCAAAACAGATGAAATCATTTGGAGGTAAAGGAGCAGGGCAACTTGGCTGAAAGAGGGAGACAGGAATACAAAGTTCTTTCATGGTAAGGCAAGCCAAAGGAGACAAACCAATATGATTAAAAAACTGAAGGACTCTAATGGAGTGTGGTGCAATGGAGAAGGAAATATTGAGAGGCTTCTCACTGGCTACTTCTCTGAGCTACTCTCCACTTCTTTCCCAAATGATATTGAGAGGACCTGTGAGGTGGTCAAAGGGAAACTCTCGGATGATCATAGAGCTTGGTGTGCAAGGGTCTTCACGAAGGGAGAACTTATTGAAGCAATCAACCAGATGCATTCTCTGAAGTCTCCGAGCCCTGATGGCCTACCAGCCCTCTTCTTTCAGAAGTACTGGCATATTGTGGGGGAAGATGTCAAGCAGCTGGTCCTTGGAATATTGAACCAAGAGAAAGTCCCGTACGAGATAAACAAAACCTTCCTTGTTTTAATCCCAAAAATCAAGAACCCAGCCTCCCCAAAGGACTTTAGGCCAATTAGCTTGTGCAATGTGGTGATGAAGATGGTAACCAAGGTGATAGCTAATAGGCTTAAAGCCATCCTTCCAGACATCATTGATGAAGAGCAGAGTGCCTTTGTCAAAGGGAGGCTGATTACGGACAACGCTCTGATAGCCATGGAATGCTTTCATTGGATGAAGAAAAAGAAGAAAGGGAAAAAAGGAATGATGGCCCTGAAGCTGGACATGGCCAAGGCCTATGACAGGATTGAATGGGACTTTGTCAAAGGCGTCCTCAGTGCAATGGGTTTCCCAGGTCAGTTCATTAGCCTAATTATGAGATGTATATCTTCTGTCTCCTACCAGATCCTCATCAATGGAAAGCCATCCAAACTTTTCTCCCCCGAAAGAGGGTTAAGGCAAGGGGACCCCATATCCCCTTACCTGTTTATCCTATGCGCGGATGTGCTATCAGGACTATTGTCTCAAGAAGCCAAGAAGAACAAGATACATGGTATTAAGGTTGCTAGGAGAGCACCGGAGATCTCACATCTGTTTTTTGCAGATGATAGCCTTTTGTTCTCTCGGGCTAATCTGACTGAAGCAGCAAGTATAATGAGAGTTCTATCAACCTACCAGACAACTTCTGGACAACTGGTCAATTTGGATAAGTCAGAGGCATCGTTTAGTCGAAATGTGCAAGATATGGATAAAGAAATGATTTGTAATCAGATGGGAATAAAGACTGTTATGTCTCATACCAAATACCCGGGTCTCCCAGTTGTTTTTGGCAGATCCAAGAAGGAGATTTTCTCCTTCGTCATTGATCGTGTTTGGAAGAAGCTAAAAGGCTGGAAGGAAAAATGCTTGTCAAGAGCCGGGAAGGAGATTATTATTAAAGTTGTAGCCCAGGCCATTCCCAACTTCATCATGAGCTACTACAAGCTTCCCGAAGGCTATTGCAGAGAGATAGAAGCTATGCTAGCAAAATTCTGGTGGGGATCAAAGGATGGAGAGAGGAAGCTTCACTGGTTGAGCTGGGAGTCACTATCGAAGGCAAAAAAGAAGGGAGGCATGGGTTTTAGAGGCTTTAGTGATTTCAACAAAGACCTTTTAGGAAAACACTATTGGAGACTTCTGGTGGGGGAAGAGTCTTTGGTAGGAAGAGTTTTTAAGAGCCGATACCACCCAAGATGTTCCTTCATGGATGCAACTGAAGGCCACCTACCCAGTTACGCCTGGAGGAGTATTCTGAGTGCAAGGAGTGTGCTTGGGCAGGGGGTCAGGTGGGTGATTGGCAATGGTGGAAGGGTGAAAATCTGGCAGGACAATTGGATACCATCTCAAGTTGGTTTCAAGGCCATAAGCCCGGTGAAAAATTTGAGCCCGGATGCACTAGTTAGTGAGCTGATTGATAGCCAGACAAAGCAATGGAAGAGGGAAACAATCCTATCTTGTTTCAACCTGTTTGAAGCGAAGCAAATCATAAGTATCCCTATTTCCTTTAGGCTACCTGAAGATAAGCTTGTGTGGCATTGGGAGAAAGATGGTGAGTATTCTGTGAGATCAGCATACCATCTACTGTGTGAGGCTCGGAAAAGATTCCTGCCTGGCCCTTCAATTGACCCGGTTGATCCCCTTTGGAAGGAGATTTGGCATTCCCCTGTCCCCAATAGCATCTGGAATTTCCTGTGGAGATTGGTGAAACTCATTCTCCCCACTCGCAGCAACTTACGTAAGAAAGGTATGAACATTGATACCTGTTGCCCCTTGTGCAATGATTCGGTTGAGACTAATGACCACCTTTTCATGCACTGTCAATTTGCAAAACTGGTCTGGTTCTCATCCCCTCTTGGGATCCATACTCCAAACCATATGGACTTAAATATGTGGCTGCTAAAATGGTTGACTTGCAAGGACACTCTAGGCTCTCAGCTGTTCAGTACAACACTCTGGAAAATCTGGCAGGCTCGCAACCAAGTGCTTTTCAAGCAAAAAGATGCTAGGCCAGAGATGGTGTCCAAGGAAGCCAGGGCCTTTGTCTCTGAGTTCAACTAGGCCAACCCGAGACTTTCCAACCAAGAAAACCAGATTCTCATGCGAAGTCAGCAAGCCTCTAGCCCTGACTGCTTCACCATTCAAGTGGATGCTGGCTGCTTCGCGGATGGCAGTATTGGGTGGGACTGTGTTACAAAGAATAGGGAGGGCAGGGTCATCCTTGCAGCCAGTAGAAAAGAAGTCACAACAACTGATCCTCTGCTAGCTGAAGCCCTGGGTATTAGATGGGGTCTTCAATTGGCCATGGAACAACAGCTGGAAGAGGTGATTATCTTAATTGATGCATTGATGGTGGTAAATTGTATTAATGGTAAGTCCTTTATAGCCTATAAAGGTGCATAAATCCTAAAGAGGTGACCGAGCTAAAATCGACCGAGCAACCGTCGAGATGCCAGACCTAAAGAGGCAAGTGCCTAAAGAGGTGAGCGAGCTAAAATCGACCGAGCTGCCGTCGAGACGTCGGACCTAAAGAGGCAAGTGCCTAAAGAGGCGAGCGAGCTAAAATCGACCGAGCTGCCGTCGAGACGTCGGACCTAAAGAGGCAAGTGCCTAAAGAGGTGACCGAGCTAAAATTGACCGAGCTGTCGTCGAGACGCCGGACCTAAATAGGCAAGTGCCTAAAGAGGTGACCGAGCTAAAATCGACCGAGCTGCCGTCGAGACGCCAGACCTAAAGAGGCAAGTGCCTAAAGAGGCTGACCGAGCTAAAGTCGACCGAGTTGAGGTCGAAATGCTGAGCCTATAAAGGTAAAAAACAACTTACTACCTAAAGAGTCTGGCCAAGTTGAAGTTGACCGAGTTGAGGTCGAAATGTCAAGCCTACAATGGTAATAACACCTTAACGCTTGAAAAGGTATTTCAAGGCCTAAGAAGGTGGGTAAGAACCTACAGGTATATCAAATTCTGACTATTTCGACTAAATCGCGTAACACGCTGAAACTAAACAAGTACTAACTTAGAAAAATAGTTGCAAAAAGTAAGGTGCATGTCGGTCCATCAATAACCATGGGCCAAGCCCAGAATACATTAGATTTCAAAATCAAAAGGGCATCGCCCAAAAACAACGTGTTTCCTAACCTACTAATACAAATTCATGAGTCAAGGTCATCCTCGGCATTTGGAGGGAGGGTAGCAGACTGGCCAGGTAGACCCACTTCACCTGCATCTTCGGGTCCCTCCTTGGCTGCTTTCCCCTCGCCCTCTTCACCTTGAGATACGGCCTCCTCATCCTCCAGCTCAGACAATGGAACTAGGATTCCATCTTGGTTAAAATCCTTGTCCACGTCAGCACAAGAGAAGTCAGCATTCGGATTGAAATGCTGAAACTGCTTCACGGCTCGGGAAAAGCCATTAACATGCTCCCTCATGATAGAAGCCTCGGCTTCAGCCAGATCAGAACGGAGCCTCAGATTCTCCTCCTTCTCGGATTCCAGCAACTTCCGCAACTCAAGACTGGCTTCCTTCTCGGCTTGAAACCCTTCCATGACCTTCGGAAGGTTGAGCCGGTCGGTTCTTTCCATTTCCAGCTCGGCCATAAGGGTGGTGTTACCTTTTTTCAGCTCTACCTTTTGGGTTTTCAATTGCCCAATTCGCCGAGCTTGCTCTTCACACTTTGCCATGGCTTTTTCAAGCTCATCCCCAGTGCGCAAAGTTCGGGCAGCTTCCGCCTTCATACTTTTCATTATTAGAAATCTCATGGCTTTAAAAACAGGTAATGGAGGAGACTTAGAAGAGCATAAGCGACCGCAGCTTTCCTGCTCGCATCATGGCCCAATTCGAGTAAAAGCCGAGCATATGCTGGATTAATAACTTGGGAACCCACTAAAGGGCCAGAGTTAAAATTGTCTAGCTAAGAACAAAGGGCAGAAGCCCAGAAAGCCGAGGTCGAGCATTGCTCCCTCGCACCAAAAATCCGAGGTCGAGCTATGCTCCCTCGCACTACGCACCAGGAAAAGTCGAAGTCGAGCAATGTTTCCTTCCTCGCAATAAAAATCCTATGCCAAGCACAACATCTTCGCACCAAGATAAAGTCCACAACAGATCATGCATGTTAGAGACCCAGGATTCGAAGGAAATCCTGGTAGTGTTCAAAATAAGCCGGAATCCCAAGAAAGATTGGGATCCGTACAAAAATCCGAGAAGTGCTCGGCCAAGCAAGACGATAACCCATGAAAGGCTTGGTTCTACAAAAAACAGATTTCCGAGCAATGCTTCCGCGAATCATAGTCCAAATTCCTTGGCACCAAAAAGTGTGTTAAGACATGCGGGTTGACATTTAAGCTCTTTCGCTTATTTCAAGCTCGGAGCTTGGGGGGCTAATGGGGATAAAGGAAGGATATTCTAGGAAATTACAGAGAAAGGATATCCCTTAGCCTACAGCTCGAAGAACTTGTAGAAAAACTATTTCCTCATACAAATTGGAGAAGATATTGGGAAAGTTTATTTTGAGACACACCTTCAAGATCGGGAAAAATAATTCAAGGTCAAGTTCCTAAGTTAATGGGTATTTCAAAATCCACCAAAAGGGTTATGAGCTACTCGAAGAAAATGTCAAGAGCTCTCAAGAACTTCAAATACCGAGCTACATTCGGAAAAGGGTGAGTCAAGTTCAAACTCTCAAGATAAGCATCTTGAAAGCATCAAAAATTAAATGCAAGCACCAAGGTAAATTCCTAATGACCGAGTTTGAACTTGACTCTTCAAAAGATTGGTTCGATCCCGAGTCACTGATAAGTCGAATCTCAGCTACCAGCTTCTAACTTGTCTTAAACATAGGTAAGATTGAAGTATCTTATGTTCAGAACATGTTACTGGCCGAGATGTGAACCTCAACCACTAAACTCGAGTACTGCCCGAGAGGTATTAGCCGAAGTAAGAGGATCTATGCAAATCCAGTACTTTATCAACACCAAGGACAAGCTCAGCTTCATTCATAAAACTCTTTCGCTTATTCTGAGCTCAAAGCTTGGGGAGCTTATATACTGATCAAGATGTTAAACTCGGCCACTGAGCCCACCAAACTAAAATGTTGGACGAGAAGTAAAACTAGATCTCCAAACCCAAACAATCAAAGGGAAATGATTACTAGACTCGCCCACCAAGTCCGCTGAACTTAAGAATTGGCCGAAATGTGAAGCTCGGCAACTTGAAACGAGAAGCTCAGGCTCCCTACTCGGTTGAGCCCCGGCTCCCCACTCGGTTGAGATGCAGCTCCCGACCACTCGGTTGAGCCCC
The DNA here is from genome assembly GCA_030762895.1 of Sophora flavescens. Lineage (NCBI taxonomy): Eukaryota > Viridiplantae > Streptophyta > Magnoliopsida > Fabales > Fabaceae > Sophora > Sophora flavescens. The sequence goes on from JAUPTC010000016.1 coordinate 2,449,097, forward strand.
GGCTCCCCACTCGGTTGAGCTCCGGCTCCCCACTCGGTTGAGCTCCGGCTCCCGACCACTCGGTTGAGCTCCAGCTCCCCACTCGGTTGAGCTCCGTCTCCCGACTACTCGATTGAGCTCCGGCTCTCGACTTATTATTTGAGCACGCAACTACATCGCAAGCCTTGGAAATGATGCCGTGAAGGCCACGCGTCAGCACAACACCAGTAATCACCTCCACCTCGACTTGCCTCGACTCCCACGAAAAAGCTTCGACGCCATCGGATCAAAGCTTGGGGGGCTTGTGTATGAGCCGAGATATAGAGTTTGGCACCCCGAAAGCATCAAGCTTGGTCACCCGAGCTGCTCACCGAGTTGGAGGATGTATATATATGTATAAACAATGAAGCTCGACCAATCACCTCGCCGATCCTAAAGACAAAAAGATGAAACCAAGTTTCTGAGCTCGGCTAACATCATGAAAGATTTTATGCTTTATTAGCTCAAAGCTTGGGGGGCTTGTGTACTGGTCGAAGAGTGAAACCTGGCCACCGAGCTCGAATACCCGGCCCAGTCCGGAAGTTAAAGATAATAAGTTAAAGATCACTTAATTAAGGGATAAGATATTAATATTAAATCCTGATATTATCTGAAATAACCTTATCTGGTTAAAAGAGATAATATCCCTTAAATTAAGGAATCACATCTAAAAAGAGATTTAAGAGATAAATCAGATCTCTAAAAGATATTTAAGAGATAAATCAGATCTCTAAAAGAGATTTAAGAGATAAATCAGGTCTCTAAGAGATAGGGGAATCCTATTATAAAAGGAGGAGTACCCATGATAGAAACTCACTTTTCACTGAACTCCGGTGTCTCTCTCTTAAGTGTATTAGAGAAACTAGCGTCGACCAAGATACTATCAGAGAGTCCTTGCTCCCTAGTATTCATCGGATACAAGATTAGGGGATCGAGATCACCCCACCACCAAGGGTTGAACCTAGAATTACGTCTGGCTTTGATTCCCATTGGGATACGTAGGACCGGAATATCAGATTCTGTCAAGCCAAAGTCTAAAACAACCCCCATTGTCCACTCTTGGTATGACGTTCTACGACGAGATTCCGGCAAGTCGGATCTCAGCAGGAACAAAATCTATTATAAACTTGGTGTAAGTCTATATTATATACTTGGGTTAATTAGATACGTGAGTTGGCTTTGATGATAAAAAGTAATAAGCATAAAGACCATAAACAACATACATAGGAACAGTAGACATATGAACCATAAACAAAAAAAAGCTGTTTAACATTGTTTGACTACAGATTTTCGAATACTTCTTGGTAAACCAAATTTTTTTGTTACTTTTGTCAATTTTTCTTCATCATCCAGAATAAGAATTTCCAATCCTTTCCTTGATCTAACACGTGACACTGCAACGTATAATTGACCATGAGTAAATACGGGTCATGGTAGGAATAATCCTACATGAGATAAAGATTGCCCTTGACTCTTGTTTATAGTCATTGCAAATGACAAAACCAGGGGAAACTGTCTTCTTTCAAACTTAAAAGGTAGACCAGAGTCAGAGGGTATTAGATTCATTCGAGCTATGTAGATTTGTCTCCTATTTTTGGTCCTGTAACAACGGTTGCCCCAATTATATTTCTACCCAACTCATTCACAATCAGCCTTGTTCCATTGCACAAACCTCCAGATTGGTCTATGTTTCGAAGAAGCATAACAGGTACACCAATCTTTAGAGTTAGACGATGATTAGGTAGATCGGAACATTTTATATCATTTAAGAACTCTGTTGTGAACCATTCTCCTTCAACATCAGTATCTTCATCTGATTTACAGATGTAGTTTGAACTCAAATATTCTTTAACTTCTCCTTGGATCATGTCCAACATGAAATTATTAACCTTCTCAACTGATTCTAATGTTGGTGCTAATATTGCTCTATCTTGAAAGAATTTGTAGCAAGTAATATTCTGCAAAAGATCAGGATAGGCAAAATTAACCAGATGGAGAAGAGGATTGACATGCTGGTGAATCAACAAATCATCTAGAATTTCAATGTCCTCAAATTTGTATCTTCTGCTATGGTAGATCTGTTTCCAATTTCTAAAATCCATTTTGTAAATTCTGCAATCTCATTGATATTGCTGTTAGAGGAATGAGTCCTCAAACGCATATTTTCATTCAATAGCAAAATTTCCACAAGTAAGATGAGTTGACAGCAGCGGAAACGATGTCTTGTCTGGATCCTTTGTTTATAACGGGTAGGATCTGTCTAAAATCACCTCCAAGAACGACAACCTTCCCTCCAAATGGTAATTCGCGACTATTTGAATTTATTGATCTCGTGATATCTCGTAGTGTTCGATCCAGAGCTTCAAAGCAAAATCTATTGAGCATTGGAGCCTCGTCCCATATGATTAACTTCGCTGCCTGTAGCATTTTAGCTTTGGGACTGCCTTGTTTAATGTTACATGTGCTATTTTCATTAACCAACAGCGGGATTGAAAATCTGGAATGCGCAGTCCGTCCTCCAGGCAGTAAGAGTGATGCAATTCCACTTGAAGCTACGTTGACAACTATATGTCCTTGAGATCTGAGACCAGAAGAAAGTGTGTTCCAGATAAAGGTCTTCCCGGTTCCACCATAACCATACAAAAATAAAATCCTCCTTTTTCATCTGATACAGCTTGCATAATTTGGTCATATACGGACAGCTGCTGTTCTGTCAGCTTGGCTAACAAAGCATGATTAGTTTGGCGTTGCTCTTCCTTGTTATAGTCAAGCTCTTCTAGAATCAATCTGTTTTGGAATTGAGACTCCTGACTCGGGTTAGGATAAGGCAGATTAGGGAATTCCCTCAAAGATCTTCCATTTGATTGAAGTATTTTTTTCAATCTCAAGCAGACACAAATTCTTAATTTCAGCTTCATCAATATGCAGTTCTTGAAAGTCAAAAATAATGGATTTAGTCACAAAAAACAGAATAGTGTCAAAAATGTTTTAAGAAATTTTGATAAATGATACTAACCTGGAAGATTCAAATTTCTTCGTAGATGATAGAGAATTCCATCCGACAATAACCGCCAACATTCCTTCCAAACAAATTATGGATTGCTGATAGTATTTGTCTGCAATAAGGTTGCAAATAGTTTTCTGATTTGAAAACCTGAACCTAGTTCACTTGCTTCTATTATTGCATCAACATATTCTCTGTCATCAGCCAACAATCCCAGAGCATAGCATGCTTCTTGAAAAGTAGAGTAAGTTTCACCATCAATAGTTCGGATGCTTTCAAAACTGGTACAAACTCATTGGCAAGTCAATAGAATTCTCATGTAATAAAGCTCTCATTTCCGTGAGGAACATAATGGAGCCTGCCTATTGAAGTTCCCATTTTTCTTGGCTGCCATCTTCTTGTATTTTTACTATAGACAAATCTTGCAGGGAACTCTGCGTATGTCAAATGTCTAGCTTCTGGATATTTATGATTTGCAACCATCCAAGCTAAGAACATTGTTTCATTATCTTCATTTCTTTTCAATACATCATCTATAGTCTCGCGATCTTTGAATAGAATTGTTTGTCTATTTGGCAAATGGAACGTTAATCTCTGGACAGGTGGCCACCTGTGATGGATATCAAATTGAAATGTTCTCCAAACTGCTTCACATGGAGACATATACCTGCAGTCATAATATCGCTTAATTTCATCAATTAGCGTTGGACCCTGACCATAAATCTCAAGTGTAGCCCTATCAGGGCCCTTGTTGACGTACTTAAATAGATATTTGATGGCATTAGACTTATTACAGTATTCCATATTAACATGAGCTTGGTACCTAACAATCAGTTGCGGGTTGTAAGGAACGACACTGCGATTATCCATTTGATTTCCTTTTCTACTTACTGTAATTCCAGAATCCCTCCTTTTATAGGTTGGGTAACCAGGTTCATCAATTTGAGTGTAATTCTGAAAACTTTTAGGGAAAAATTTTGTACATCTACCATCCTTCATGCAAGGAGATGACTGATTGGTAACACCGCATGGTCCATGTAGCATGAATTTTGTGACAACTTGACTTAACCTGGGATAGAAAATAGGATTTGGTAACTCAGCAGATATGTATATGTCAATGTCTGCAGTGGTAGTAAGTTTGTTTTCTCCGTTCAACCAAAGTAGAATATGAGCATGTGGTAGTCCCGTTTTTTGAAATTCTACAGAATACATCCCTGTAATACAAAACCCATCAGTCTGTATTTAATTAAAAATTATTTAATAAGATCTGATAAGAGTAGAAGAGATTTAAGACACTTGCCTGCATCAACCTTTCCAAACATTCGTTCCTTTTTGAAATCAGGCATCATCCGGTCGAGCTTCATCTTGAAAACTCTACATACAATATCTGGTCTCTCATCTGGTCGAAGATTTCTTGAGGAAACAAAAGTCTGGACCTCCCCCCAATTGGAGTTACATGTAATTGTAATGAAAAGGTCGGGGTAACCAAACTTTTTACAAGTAGCCATTGCATCTTGGCAGTTATTAAACATATACCTTGAACCACCAGTGAACGATGCAGGCAATAGAATTCGCATTCCAATAGTAGCAGGCTCAGTTTCGCCTCTATTGACAGCTTCTTCTAGTCCACTCAAAACTTCAGCCCGAATAACTGTTTGGTTGTTCCTTATAAATGTCAGCCTATGAGATTCAATCATTGTATAGCAATCAACAACAAATTGTTGAAACAACCTTTTTGAATTAACTATATTTTCATATTCAGTGATTCTATCTTGAAGTCTATAGGCAATGAATTCTCTCAATGTAACTCTCTGTCTTTTTCGGTCTTGATCCATTTCACATTCTCTCAGAGGAATATCTTCTTTAAAACCATCCTCTCTATATGGGAATAACAGAGGATACTGCAGAGGAATGAAAGATGGATGAGTATCATGGATTTTTTCTAAGTCACCAAATCTTTTTTTACTATCATATCCCTTCCTAAATCCATATTCTCCAAATCACCTACGATTAAAGCAGCCACCTCATCAGATGTAGGAAGATTGTAAATCCTGGGATCTCGATTTCTCCCTCTAAACAAACGCAAAGAAAAATTTGATGCTTCATTGTCCAAAATAAAATCTCTAACCCTTCTAAATGATTTTGCCAATTCATTATGCTGATAAATCATTTGTTTGAGATCCTCAACCAAAGACTCATCGAAAAAATCCCTTCTATCACTTGAACTGTAAATAGTGAGAGCATGGTGAGTAAGTATATAGTAGGGAATACTGTAGACAATTAATAATATGCAAATGTACACTGATTAAAACTTAAGAAATTACAAAATAAATAGAGACAATGGGCAGTTATAGTTTACCTAAAATTATTCATTCTATTGTGGTTCTCATTGTAAGTGTCATAGATGTAAAGTTGGGCAAATTTTGGATCTCTGCCCTCCTCTGGAATTAAACTTCCAATCCTATGGAAATTCTGTCCACTTAAAATAAATTGGGGAGGACCACAGCCATTATTTATAGATGTTTGGACCTTTCCTCCAATGGATGTAAAGGAAAACATACTGTTGTATGCACGAGTGTTTTCCTTAAAATGTTTAGATCGGCTATCTTCATCAGACATCAGGCTACACAAAAGAACGGAAGGTTTATGGAGTGTTGGTAACTGGACCTTTCCCCTCAAACAGCATATGCTAAAAACAGGGTTTTTAGGTTTTTTGGATTTATCAGACCTTTCATCATACCACAAAACTGAATCACAATACTTACAAATAAAGGAAGCCTCTCCCAAATCCAAAAACTGTTAAAATAAGAATAAAGGCTGTTTAGTAATTACAAATACATATAATTGCAACCTTCAGTTATTTAAGAAAGATATCTGAAGCAGCTAGACTTACGAAGTTTTTCTGCATTTGAATATAAATCTGAAATATCATGTTAAATTTTCTGTGGTGTATTTTTCTTATCAATTATTTGGATTTCATCTGTAATTGAAATGTTAGAACTGATTAAAATTTTGACAGCATTTTACATTAACTATGAATCACATATGAAGTATTAATACCATTTGCAGATTGTGTGGCATTCAGTTCTGAAACCGATAATGGTGGGACAATGGAAATTGTAGTAGATGTTGCAACCTTCCTTTTCTTATGAACCTTGGGCTGGACTGTTGATCCAGAAGAACCATAAAAGTTTGGAGCAACGTTTTGGTCTTAGAAACAGCAGAAAAAGGCATATAGTAAGTTAACAACATTAAATGCAATAATTCACAATATTTGAAAAAATTTAAAGGAAAAAGTAGAAGATAGTGAATATCATTTATTGTTGTTGGAGTAGCAATCTGTTGAACATGTCTTGCAGGTATGCTTGAAATAGTTAAAGGAGACAATGGAGATAATGGGATTCTTTTAGCAGGGATGACAGCTGGTGTATCGACCATGTTGTTGGTTGAAATGTCCTTTACAAACTGACTTTGGGACGTGGATTCCCTTTGATCAAAAGTAAAGTTGGTCCTATAATTTGGAGTAGAAGTTGCAGCTGATAATGGAGATAAAGGAACCCGATTTTGATGAGCAACTTTGGAATATGTCGAACAGATGTTTAGTTGGCTTCGAATGGTTGAAGAGCATCCTAAACTTTTCTTTTTCATTATTTCCTTGCGATTTTGCCTAGCCTTCATACAATCGTTTGAGTTTCTATTTGAACTGGTACTCATCTTACAATGTTTATGTTTTGTACATTCTATCATTTGTGAAAAGTTTAACTATGAAGAATAATATGATAATAGTTTAGACAGGGAGTTGATTTTCAATGCAGAACTGGGGGATTATGTCAATGCATTAAATGTAGTTTTTTTTCCCGATTGGGATTTACAATTAAATGTAGTAGATACCGATATAGCTGTGAAATATGTGGAAAAAAATTATTCCGAAGAGTCACTTTGTGGTGAATATAAATAAATCAGCAATATATGCACGCATCTATAATTGGCCAGATTGGTATAAATTGACTGTCAATATTTAATAGAAATCAAGTATACATTGGGAAAATAGACTATTTAATAACCCATATTAAATGAGACCCTATATTATAATTTAAAAATTAGTTTAAGTGTAAAGCCAGTTTATGAAAAACATTTAGTTTGGCTACTCAACAGGCAAGTTAGGAAGGTGTTTATTTGCATGAGGAGATTTCTTTGTAAATCAACCTCAGAAAACTAATAATTGGCTTCACGTTGTTTAAAATAATTTTTTAAAAACTGGGAAATATAAATGTATGCATCTCAGCATCAAAAAATTGGGTTTTTCAATGTTATAAGTAGGCGATTTATAAATGTTTCACATATTAAGAAAACATACTGATTTTAGTGGCTATTATACATGTTTATGACCTCCGTTTTTTATATTTGGTAATTTTAGAATTTATTTTTGTTCCAAAACGAATGATCTTTTATAAACCGAAGATATATTTGACAGTTTTTTTACATTTATACTCTTATCATATAAGTAAATTGGAATGCCTTGAATACACCCTAAAACCTTCCCTATTTATATTCGGAGATAAATAAAAGGTAGCTGCAATGGTGTACAATGCAGTTCACAGATTATAAAGGAATCCAAATTCAACAATTGAGGGAATCAATTTTTTATGTGGTGATCCTGCTCTTGTAAGTGAAATATATCGTTGAAGGAATATTGATTTGTTGCATAAATTAGATTGATTCTCTTTGCATGCTAGATTCCCAATATTTAAAAGAAACATTATCAAATAGGAAGGAGATAGTATTAAATTGGTGTGAAATAACTTTGGATATATAGAATAATTTGGAAACTGTAAAAATATCTGGAATGATTAACCAAAACACGATTTCATTAGCTAAATAAAGTGAGGCGTCATACATTGTAATTCCAGCAAAATACCCCTTCAAACAAACAGATTCAAAAAGTACCAGACTAATGGGAATAACATTAAAATTGTAGAAAGGAAACATAAAGGAACAGACTCCTGCAACATAACTTAAAGAAACAAACAACTAAAACAAACTAGACTAAAACAAACTAATGCACGGGTATTCAAACATTCTCCTTCTTGATGTTCTTCATAATGTTGACACTGGTACTTTGTTCACCATTAGCAGCCAAAGAGACCCCATTGGGCCTTTTAACAGGAGTAAGGCGCAGCACATCAGCAGACAGAGAAACATCCTTTTCAGCACTTGTTTCTGAGGAATCTGGAAAAAGGTTCTACAAAATTTACATAGAATTGTTACAAAAAACTTTAAAATTTTATGAAATGACAATAACATTAATGGAACAATTGTAAACCTTTGGTGGAAAATTCAATGAATCTCACTGGTTAGCAGATCCTCTTTCAGCAGAATCCTTATCTGCAGCAATGGATAGTATTGAAAAATCCAAATCCTGCATCTAAACTCCAAACAGGTCAATAAAATGACTTGGTGTAAAACAAAATTTATTAACAAAATGTCTAGTAATTTACCATAGTAGTTGGGTGAAGTTGTTTGAACTTCTCAATCAGGGATGCATCATCAACAACTCGCTTGACTCGGTAGGAAAGGTGGAACTTTGTGTTCAGAGTAGACTTGACCTCAACTTTAAAAAGGGGGGTTTTGTTAACCATATTTTTGACTTCATCGGGCACAGAGAATACCTTGGTAGCCTTTAAAAAAATGGAACATTAAGGCAGTGACTTTTAAAAAAGAAGAGAATAGCCAAATTCATATAATAAATAATTAATTAAGTAATAAATAAATCACTCAAACCTTATCAAGAATGTCAAAACAGGTTTGTTTCAGGAGAGCATAACCATCTTGATCAAACAGAACAAAAGTTGCGAAATCTGTGTCATCAATTACCCTTACTTTGATACAGTACCTATTTAAATATAGAAGATTCAGTGACCCTTGTGATAGATATTTATTAAAGAGTATAAATGGATGAAAATGGATACCTATGAAAGACAGTGAAGATGTGACGGTTGCATCTCTCACAGAAATACATCTTTGAATCTGGATACATTGATTTGTTACACTTGCAGGCAGTGTACCACCATTCATCATCATCCTGAATGTGTTTGATAGTGCCTAGACCAATGCAGAAACAATCCTAACAAAATTTTTAAAGCATAAGTAAAACAAAAAACAAAAAATTATAACGATAGATTATACTTAGATATTAAAAAACCAGTTGCCATCGAAAGAGTTTAGAAATAAAATCACTACCTGTTTACAGTCCTTCATCTCTTCAATGGTTTTTTTAAGATTCAGCCTCAGAAAATCCTCCTCCAAGTTATATTTAGGAGAATCACTAAGTTGGCTAAGCACCTGAGGACCTAAGTCATTGTTTCCAGGAAGGCTTATAGGAAGAAAAAAAATAACCAGTTAGACAGAAACAATAAAAAAAATCAAATATGAAATTAGAGAAGGATTTTACGTGTTCCTGAAATCAGCAACGTCCTGAACATTTGAATTAAATAGAAACTTTGTAGCATTCATCACATTTTGCAATCCAATTTTTCCTGTTTCATATTATGATCAGTGTAATAAAAAAACACAAATACAACATGAAAGAGTAAAGAATGAATGAGGACCAATACCCTTAAATGTCTTAACCTTCACGAATTGTATAATAACCACACAGTTTTGAACATTTCCAGAAGCCAAAAATGAATTAAGGTCATCCACATAAGTATCAAAAAGAGCACATTCAATCTTCACCCTAACATAAACGATGCATTGAAATAATGTAAAACACAATGGAAATTATATACATGAATCCAGAATAAAATAGAAAGTTAAAAAGTCAGAAATCACCCTTCATTCTCCAGTTCAATGATATTCATCTTGCACATCTTTCCATCTCTTAAGTACTCCCTCTCACTACCAACACCAGTCAATAATCCGATAACATCTATGTAAAACAAATCAATAACAAATAAAAAAGTGAGTGGTTTTACTGGTGCATATCAAATTAAGAATAAGGAAACTTGAAAGAATACCAGGTAAATAAGAAGAGTCATAATTTGGGACCAGAATATCAGCAAAAGGGACCAAGTTAAAAGGGTTGCGAGTAATTTGCATCAGAGCAAATGGTTCAACCCTAGTGTTAGCTTGAAAATTTAGCCTAAAAGCATGTATGGTAGTCCTAAAATTACCA
>JAUPTC010000016.1:2459792-2519378 GCA_030762895.1 Sophora flavescens
GCATATATTAGAGTCATTTGCAAGCGAAATTCCTCTCTTCTGAAGGTTGAAAGCAGTGGGGATCCTATCCAAAATTGATCTCCAACTAAAAGCCGCTACTTTTCCCTGCGCCAGCCCCTCACCCCCCATAACCCCAATCGCTATCGTTAGTACCGCCACTCGTCGTCCACCGCCACCGCCACCGCCACCGCAACCTCCACCTACCCCACCCCATTTTTTGGCCATCTCTTTATGGGCTGACAACGGTGTGGTTTTCTTTGGAACCAATAAAAAACGGTGATTGCTAACCACCACCGTCACTGGACACCAATCGCTCCAGTACTTCTGCTCGTGACAGTGCTTGAACTCTCTCCATCTCCATATTCATCAACCTTAATTCACTGTCAAATGATCCCTCAAGCCACTACGCGTTTCATATTTCACTGTCGTTCCGAGCTTCCATCGTCAACCCAAAACGCGGCCTCGGACCCGAGCCTCGGCCGCAAGCGTCAATCAATGGCCGTAAAATCGATCTAGTTCTGGGTGGCCCAACGGTGATTGCTGGCGAACTCAGGGCCAATGCAGTGGTGTTGTCATAAGTCATGGATGGAAGCTCGAAAGAGACACAATCTGGTGCAGTTCAAGGTGGAGGCACTGCGGCAACTATGAGTATGTGATGGAGGTTGGGTGTGCGTAAGGAGGCTTGACAAAGGTCGGATCTGTGGTCGTTTGAGAGGAATTGCGTGCAGGTGGGCGGCGGGGAGAACGACGGTTGGTTGGTTCTCGTCCGGTGGTGGCTTGGCGGACGATTGGGCTCGATGGACATTTCTTCTAGCCAGAATGGTGTGGGGTGAATCCAGATGGAGGAAATCCAGATCCTTCCGCCGACGGTGACTAAGGTGGGATGGTAGGGACAAAGTTGTAACTTTCAATTTTTATTAAACCATGATCCCCTTTTATTTTAAACCGTTGATATATTTTTTAAATAAAATCAATGGTCAAAATGATAAGGTGTAGCCTGCACCAAAGACATGCATGGAGGTGCATGGTAGCACTCACTTAAAGATAATAATCATGTTGGGAAACTCTATTTTTCGATTAACTTTTAGGTACACACTACATAGTAAAACAACATCGTTAGAATTAATAATGATCTAACAGAGTTTCTTTTAGAAGGAAAATTAAACGACAACCTTGTATAAAAAAAATTTAAACGACAATTTCTCTCTGTTTTTCTTTAATGATTTGAATACATCTTTATTCTGTATCAGAATTTAAAATAAATTAATTTACTTTATAGATAATACTGTGATAAGAAAATAACTAATTGTATCATTGAATCTATACCTTTATTAAGGAGCATGGTGTAATTTTCAGGACTATCATGCATGTATAAACTTACATTCACGCAGTACTCTTGACATATATATTTTCATAAAGCTATTGGACAACAACTTAGTTTCATGAAAACTTATTTTGAGTTGTTCAAATTGTGAGCATACTTTATGTAGTTTGTACTAATATATTTTCATCAAAGCTATTGGATAGCACCTTAATTTCTTGTTAGCTTGCTTTGAATGGTTCAAAATTATACATATACTAATTCATATAGTTTGTACAAATACTTTTTCCCCTTATTTTTGAAGTGAAAGAAAGAAAACTCATTTGTTTTCTCGCTCTTATGATATTTTTTAACATTCTGTAATTAGATGTAGGACTAATTTTGCTTGATTACTAAGACAGTAAGGCTAGCCCTCTCTATAAATCTTTTTGCACCAAAATAAGTATTCCAGATAGTTTAGTTTATTTAATATTAAATTAATCATCACTTGGAACTGAAATTCAAGTAAAGAAATAATTTTAATTCGGTTGCTAATTCGAAGAATTTCTAATATTTGCAAACAACAATAACTAGAGTTATTTATTTATTTTGCTCAACCAAGATGGAAGCTCTACTCAAGTTCACACTCTTTGTAACAACTTACACAAGAAAACCAAAGGAAGACTAGCTAGCAGGAACAATATTCCAAACGAAAACATTTGCTTTAGGGAGCCTTCTAGGAAGCAAACTACAGGACACTCTTAACCAAGTAAAAAAACCAAAGAGAAGGAGACCTTAAAAACCGGCAGAGACAAACTGTCATAAACAATCTCTGAAGACATACAACCAGTAAAAATAAACACCAGCAATCTGAAACCCCTGGATGTTGCACCAAACGATGAGAGTCTGTTATCCCATTTTAGGGTATCATACTATATTTATATCCATATCTTGTCACATAAGTTAAAATTCTTTATAATTTTCAAAAAGTTATAATATATAATAAGATATGATTGATGGGAACCCAGACTGTGATACATTAAAATGGGACAACATCCTTATCCAATTACACAACTGAAAACATTGGAGTGCTAAATGCTTATTTCTGTTTATACTAAGCAGAAAATATTTAAAGGCAAATGGACACAATAGAAGAAGGAAACTGTCTAAGCTCCATACGAAGGGTTAGGTGTCCAATATTCATTACGGGTGTGTACCAGGGGACCCCCTTACACTTGGCGGGGACTTTATCGGCTTATCTCTATCACGACCAATATTGCCGTACGTTATTGGCTTAAAACGGTTATCAACAACGATTGAGGGACGGATGAGAAGCAGCGCCAGGAAGAAGAGGCATTGAAGAAACCAAAGAAGCTTCTTCATATCCTGTCTGTGTGTGGTGGATGTATTTGCTCTTACTTGGGTGCAATGTTGTGCCTTATATATATACCTTGGGCACTGTCTGGACTAACACACCCTCTCAACAATTGTCTTCTCTCTGGTTTGAAACTTTAGTAGTCTTCTCATAAAGTACAGCACTACAGCTTGCAGCTGGTCATCATCACTACTCCAAAACCTTATTGGTGGGGGTGGAAAGGGTTTCCTTTAATTGAGGACTTGAGGTCTCCCCTTTAATTATATAATAATATATACTGCACCGTCACCATTCAAGTTTCAATGCAAAAATCTTATAAAATGAGAAAGTTAACATGTTTGATTATGTATTACAGTATTAGGTGAGTTATTGTGATGTATGTGCGGTCATGGTTCTGTGACCAAAGGAAACAATGAACAATAGAGAGGGGAACCGCATTAAAGTGGGGATTGTGGGGTTAGGTTTGAGGCTACTACACATTCAAATTGATGATGATAAGAGTCAAAAGTAGGCTTGTGATGGAAGAAAGAATATGATTTGTTAAATCACAAAATGGTATGAGAACTTGCTTTCTATATGTGTCGCGGAGCTATGACCCCCAGGGTCAGTCGTTGCCCCCTCTAATAAGTCTTTGCACATCGCCTCCATAGTCAATATGGAAAGATGGCAAAGGTATTCAGTGGCCCTCTTTCGGTATTTGTAAAATGAAAATATGGTTAACCGTGTTCAACCACTAAGCAGGTTCTTGCGAAATTACATCTGAATGATCCGTGGTGAGATACTGAACTGTTGTTGGAAATTTACACTACAACATATTAGACTTTTAATAATGCATCTTTTATAGCATTTCCGTGTGGAAATGCTATTAAGAGTGATGAGGGGACTTTTAATAGCGTTTCCTTTAGAAAACGTTATCTTAGGTATCACCTAAGATATCGTTTCCGTGTGGAACCGCTATTAAAAGTGTCACTTAGGAAAAGATAGCGGTTCCACACGAAAACGCTATATTAGGTGCACACCTCTAATAGCATTTTCATGCGGAATTAAACGCGCGTTTTCTTCCCTCTTTTTTCTTGCTCTCTTCATTCCACTCGACACACACAGCCCCAACCCTATTGTCGTTGCCATCGCGGGAACCCTTATTTGCCACCGTCACCACTGGTGTTGTTGACCATCCCGTCGCCGCTGCTGCTGTTGTTGACCATCCTGCAGCCGTCACCGCCCGTTCAAGCCCTTCCCTCTTCCATCGCCTTTTCCTCTTCGCTGTTTGGTAAGTCCCCTTGTTTCTCTTTTTTCTCCCTTGTTGGAAAGGATGCTTATTATGACATTACTCTGCTTGCATTCTAATCATACGCATCATGTAAGTGTGATACATTATATAAATACTTTGTTTATGTTTTTGGTTGTCTCTTTAATTTTTCACTTTGAAATTCATTGTCACAAGTAATTGCGTAGCATAATGTTGGTGAAAACAATTTCTTGGATAATGATATAAACATATAGTTGGGTCTGGGGATAAGGGAAAATGGTGTGGTCATGGTAAGGGTGAGATAGTCCTATAAGGATAATGATTACTGATTAGTCATAGTCTTTTCTTCTCCACTCTGTATGAAGTTGCCTGCCATAATACCATGCAACAGGCAGGAGTTATCAAAGGAGAAAAGATGCAATTAGTGATGGGCATCGTCTTGTTTGTTTGATCTAAGTTAGGAAGATTTGGGTCAGTTTAGGCTCTAAAACTCACCTCCATCACTGCCAACCAAAAAAAAGTAAACGAGACTGAAGCTTTAGGTGGAAGTTTTTTGGGAATTAAACTAATATAGTCACATATGTTGTTGTTGTTGTGCAGAGAGATTGTAATTTTTTAGGAGAACCAGCAGATAGGTAAAGAAACTTTGGATTTATTAGCAGCTAACAATTACTAGCTAACATTCACCAGAAGTGAGCTTTTGCATGTATTTGGAATTCAGATTATTATTGAAATTTCCGTCTGCCAAATGGATGGATGGATTTTATATTGAATCATAATGGATGCATAAAAATATACCATCACTCCATTTTGGATTCACTAAAAAATGTTAAAAGTCATTCAACCAATCTTTGACTAAATTAAATGGATGGTTTTATAATCCATCTATCAATCCATTTTAATGTATAGGATGGACGAATATCAAACCCACCCATTTAAAATATATTTTAAAAAAATAAGAAATACTCAACAGAACATTGCATTAAAATTATAGGCTAACACTAATTTTATTGAAAAAAAGGAAGTGGTACTCTCTCTCTCTCTCAACACACAGTCCTCTATTTTACACATCTTCCTGTATTTCTTCTTTTTATATTCAGGGCTGGATATTGCATATTTGACTTGATTTCATATGTATTTCAATAAGCTGTTTGGATAGGTTGATAATCGGGTATCCATTGAATGTTGTGGTTGGTATATTAACCATCTTTTAACTAGAACTGGCCCAATTCATTATATTTATTATTTTAATTATAATTACTAAAATTGTATGGATTAGATTGTATTTAGATATGGTTGGATGAATGAGTAATGGATCTAATTGCCATTTGCTACCCCTATTGAAATTATATTTCTAAAGTAGTAATTCATTTTTCTATTTAGACCGAGTTTAGTTCAAAACAACTGGAAATAGTTTCGTCATCGGTAGACAAAGCAGCAAGTTTGCATGTGCCTTCACAGCTATTTTTAAGTAAGCATATTTGACGATAAGTTGGTATGGTGTATCGAATGACAACCTTTAATATTTAATCATTCTGCATGCATAGTCTATTTCCTTAGGAGCCTTAACTGCTACCTTTGCCCTCAAGAGACTGCAATTTGTACCTATTTCTGTAATGAGACTATGAGAGTTTTTACCGTTGCAACTTATGTCAAAGACTTGTGTTTTGGAATATCAACATTCTTTAACAAGCTTTTAATAGATAGTGTAGTTTTTATGATCAGTTTAATGCTGTTTTTCTTTATTTCGTCAGTTGTAAAATTGGTTGTTTTGTTGATGAAACTTCTTTTCAATGTTATCGAACATTGAGTTAGAAGTTGAATTGATTGAATGTCGAGGTTTGGTTTGGACACTAAGAGGCATCATATGGCATAAATGCTATTAAAAGTGATGGGGGGACTTTTACCTTGAAAAAAATGATATATTGAAGGCCTTTCTTGTGTTTGCAGGCAAACAAGAAGATAACATATGCTAAGCTTGCAAAAGATTTTCAGGCAGTATTGAAGGAATTCAAGAAGGCACAGCATCTTGCAGCTGAGAGGGAAACAACTTACACTCCTTTTGTTCCACAAGTAGTTCTTTCATCCAGGTGAGGTGAGTTTATGGAAGTTTCTTTTCTGCTCCTTATACTGAGTTGAAGTTGATACAGAAATATTATGATGCAGTAAGGTGTCCTTGGTACTAGGACGGTGTCATGGGAATCTAACAAATCTGATTAATCTTTTAAACACACTTAGTATTCTATCTTATGCAATAGTTAATGGAATGCTGTACTCTGTAATGATATGATAGAAAACTGAAGATAAGTACAGTTTTATTAACTTTCTTTCAATGCTCCTCATCCTCTCCTTGAACATAAAAGATACAACAAGTTCTTCAAGGGACCTGAAACTGCTACACTGATCCTTTCCTTTACCCAATTGAATACCCCCCCTCTCTCCCATCTTTCCCTTTTGATGCTTCCCCACTAATACACAGCCCCTGTCCACACTCAATTTGCCATGCGGAAAAACGGTAACAGTTTTCATTCCTTTCATTCCTTTAATCTGTATACATTGCATGTAGACATCAACCACTCTAAACTCAAAGTAAATATGTTTAATAAATATTTTTGTAGATCGGGAAAGCATGGATCGAAAATGGATGTCTGCCAATCGTTTAACGAAGGAGTATGAGGATGGGGTGAAAGAGTTCATTAGGTTTGCAGTTCGGCATGCGGAAAACCCTAGTACAATCATATGTCCTTGTTTAGATTGTTGTTATGCAAGGCGAGTTAGTGCAGCCGATTTGGAAGAACATTTAGTGTGTAATGGAATCAATCAAAGTTATACATGTTGGACAAAACATGGTGAGACAAGAGCTGAGTCTAGTGAAATGAGGAATCGTGTGAGATATTCATCATACGATACCGACACAAATACTTATGAGGGCGATCGTTTTGAAGACATTGCAAATGCTGTTGAAGAGGATCTTCGGGATTGTCCTCAAATGTTTGAGAGGTTGGTAAGTGATGCAGAGCAACCATTGTATGATGGTTGTACTAAATTCACAAGATTGTCGGCGATGTTAAAGTTGTATAACTTGAAATCGGTCAACGGATGGACTGATAAGAGCTTTACGGACTCACTCACGCTATTGAAAGACATGTTGCCAGAGGATAATGTGCTTCCTAGTCGGACATATGAGGCTAAACAAATGTTACGCTTTATTGGCATGAGCTACGAGAGGATACATGCTTGTCCTAACGATTGCATTTTATTTTGGAATGAATATGCATCGTTAAAGATGTGTCCTAAATGTAATGCCTCACGATATAAGAAGAAAGAATCAGATCCAGAGAAGGTTGTGCGATATTTCCCCATAATACCCAGATTTAGGCGCATGTACCGTAGTTCAGAAGATTCAAAGCACTTGACATGGCATGAGAATGAAAGGATCAAAGATGGCAAGCTGCGGCACCCGGCAGATTCTCCTCAATGGAAGAAATTTGATCATGATTATCCTGATTTTGGGCAAGAATCAAGAAACCTACGACTTGCATTGGCTACTGACGGATTTAACCCGCATGGTGTTCAAAGTAGCTCTCACAGTACATGGCCTGTGATTTTGGTGATTTATAACCTATCCCCATGGCTATGCATGAAGCGCAAATTTATGATGTTATATATGTTAATTTCTGGGACCAAACAACCAGGAAATGATATAGACGTCTATTTGACTCCTTTGATTGAAGACTTGAAACAACTGTGGGAGACAGGTGTGGAGGTGTATGATGGGTATAAGGAAGAAAGTTTCAATTTGAGAGCTATGTTGTTTGGCACAATTAATGATTTTCCAGCCTACGGTAATCTGTCAGGATATAGCATCAAGGGTCAGTGTGCATGCCCTATATGTGAAGAGGGTACGGATTGGATGCGGTTAGAACATTGTAAGAAGAATGTCTTTCTTGGGCATCGTAGATTTTTGCATCCAAGTCATCATTACCGGTGGTGGAGAAAGGCGTTCAATGGGAACTCGGAAGAAGGTAGAGCTCCTTCACCGTTGACGGGTGATCAACTTTTTGAAAAGGTAAAGGATTTGAATATCCAATTCGGTAAACCTTTTGCGAGAGATATTGTCACAAGAGGGTGGAAGAAAAGGTCGATTTTTTTTGAGTTGCCATATTTGAAATCATTATATGTAAGACATTTCCTCGATGTGATGCACGTTGAAAAAAATATCTGTGATAGTGTCATTGGTACGTTACTCAATGTGCCAGGGAAGACTAAAGATGGCATCAAGGCAAGGTTGGACTTGGTTAGTATGGGAATAAGAAGAGAATTGGGACCGACGAAGAAGGGTAAAAGTACATATCTTCCTCCGGCTGCTTACACTCTATCTAGAAAAGAAAAAACTGTTTTTTATAAGTTTCTTGAAGGAGTTAAGGTTCCGGAAGGGTACTCTTCAAACATTAGGAACCTCGTATCGATGAAAGATCTCAAGTTAAAAGGTCTAAAGTCCCACGATTGTCATGTTCTCATGGAGCAGTTGATACCCATTGGTATACGGTCTATTTTACCTAACAAAGTGCGGGGGGCCTTAACTAAACTCTGTTTCTTCTTCAAGGCAATTTGCAGCAAAGTGATTGACCCTGGGAAGTTGCCATCATTGCAAAGAGAAATTGTTGTGACTTTATGCGAGCTTGAGATGTACTTTCCACCTTCATTCTTTGACATAATGGTTCATCTAACCATTCACCTTGTTAGAGAGACACAACTGTGTGGGCCAGCTTATATGAGATGGATGTACTCGATTGAGCGTTATATGAAGATATTAAAAGGGTATGTGAAAAACCGATCACGACCAAAAGGTTGTATTGTTGAACGGTATATTGTCGAAGAAGCTGTTGAATTCTGTACCGAATACCTATCCAATGCTGATTCTATAGGGCTGCCAAAGTCTCGTCACACATGGAGAATGATGGGGCAAGGAATTACTGGAACTGAAATAGTGACTATATCAAGGACAGAATGGGAGCAAGCACACTTATATGTTCTGCACAATGCCGATGAGGTTGAGCCATATGTTGAAAAACACAAGGACATGCTTAAGAGTTTGTATCCAAATAAGAATCAAAATTGGCTAACTAGAGAACACAATCGTTGTTTTATAACGCGGCTAAGAGATCACATTTATGCAGAGTTGACTGAAAATGCTACTTCAGTTTCAAATAGATTGAGATGGTTAGCCAAAGGTCCAAGTTTGCATGTCTTCTCTTACCACGGTTATCAAATTAATGGGTACACATTCTATACAAAAGAACAAGATGGTCGGAGTACAATGCAAAACAGTGGTGTGACTCTTGTAGCCCAGTCGATGCATATCTCAAGTGCCAAAGACAGAAACCCGATATATGCAAATATGTCATACTTCGGCGTCATTGAACGCATATGGGAGTTGGATTACACAAAGTTTAAGGTTGGTGTGTTTGGTTGTAAGTGGGTTGACAATAATAACGGTGTTCGATTGATGAGTCAGGGTTCATGCAGGTGGATCTTAATAGGGTGGGGTATAAAGATGAGCCTTTTATATTAGCATCTCAAGCTCAACAAGTGTTCTATGTCACTGATCCAACTGATATGAAAAGGTCCATTGTTCTTTTGACTAACAAAATAATTACTAAGATTGATGATCAAGACCATGGAGATGTTGATATTGAAGATGATCCTTTCGTCGGGACATTACAATCACTTGAGATTGATCCAACTAGGGATGATGGTATGTATATGAGAGATGATCATGATGAGGGGCTTTTGGTCAATCCACCATTTCGTACTAATAAAGGACAAACAAATCTCAATCCAATGAAGAAAAGAAAAAGGTTGACTTAAACATGTATGTATTGTTTGTGTTTAAATGAACTTTCTGATCCTTTTATATTATAGTTAGCATCTTCCGGTAATGCTAGTGTTGATTTTGTTATCAATTGTTGTTTTATATTTTGCATCAATTAATATTATATTAATGTCCATTGATGTTTTACTTGTGTCTAATATTTTTGTAGGTAAATGGCATCTTCAAGTAATTCTAGTGCTGCCAAAGTGACGAGACGTGGGCCAACAGTTATGAAGGCGATCATCCGCGCTAGGAGTAAAGGACAAAAATTTTTGAGGTAATTTACTTACTAATCTAAGGATTTCATAATGTTGTTTGATATCTAGATTTAATTGTTAAAATTATTTTTATTAGGTTGAATGGAATTATTTGGACCAACCAATTCGTGCTAATGGTAAAATATTGAAGAGTTACATTGGGGCCGTTGTTCGGCAAACGGTCCCAATTATTTGTTCTAATTGGAAGGATGAAGCTTTGGATGCTTTCAAAGAGAGCATATGGGCTGATGTACAGGTAATTGTTAAAATTTATGAATTATATTGTAAACTATGTAAACATACTTACTTTGACACGTTGTTTATATTGTTTTGCAGATGTCTTTTAATGTTGATGAATCTCGGAAAAAATTTGTACTTCAGGAAGTTGGTAACCTACATAGGGCATTCAGAACTAGATTGACCAAAAAATTTCTAAGAGATGCCAACGGAAGTATCATAGAGGAACCTCCATCACAATATCCACACATATCAAGGGATGAGTGGATAGATTTTATAGCAATACGCACAGGAGATGCTCGATTCCTGGTATGTTTAATATCACGTTAGTCCTTATAATTATATGTATACGTACATATGACATTAACCATGTATTAATATTACTTATATGTGTCTGAATAGAAATTAAGCAATGAAAATCGCAACAGAGTGTTAGATCCTGCAGGCCCTTACAAAGCATCACGTAAGGGGTATGCTGACATTGAGGATGAATTGGTATGTATATATATATTTAACTGCATGTGTGGTAAATATGACTTTTAAACTGTTTGGTTAATATATATTATCTCAATATACAGATGCAGGAGGCGGGGCCAGAAGTTAAGAAAATTAAACGCCATATTGTGTGGAGGAAAGCCCGCGAGAACAAGGCGGGTGTAATTGACAACAAAAATACGCAGACCATGTGGAATAAATGTGTTAGTAGACTAACGTTTACATTTTCATTTGTAATTTTCTTATGATAATATATAATAATTTTAACATTTGCATTTCACCAATAACTATGTGTCAGGAGGAACTGTCACAGTCTGCAGTAGAGGGAGAGATACAAGATTTTGGTCGCCAGGATATTCTTGCTAAAGCCCTAGGTGTGCCAGAGAACCCTGGTCGTGTTAGTGGTGTGGGTTTTGGCGTCTATCAAAAAGACTACTTCCCACTTGAAGGTCGTGCAAAACATAACTCTGAAACGAAAAGGTGGGAGACATTGGTGTCTCAACTCTCAGAAAGATTGAACATTTTGGAAGAAAAGCTGAAAAAAAAGGAGGATGAGGAGAGGCAGGCTAATTTCACAGCCCCAACAAGCGTCAAAGATAGTTGCACTCTACCATCTGCCATCAGGCTTCCAGAGGTAATGCATGCCTTTTTTTTTACTAGTATTGCATTCGCAGTTAAATACATTCAATTGGATGCCTTAATTCACAGCTTATTCATCTATCATTGGATTAGGGCGTCAACTCATGTCAGCTATATTTATCAACCCCAAACTATCGTATGGTTGGTATGGGTAAAGTATACAATGAGCCGGGTGTTACACTGCACACTGAACCAATACCCCTTAACCATGTGAAAGTTGGAGTTGATGTTGCAACTGAGGGGGATGCGCCATTGCCGGTACCTATCGATGGTGCAGATGTAATGATAGTAAGAGATGCAATAGGTACTTATGTGGCATGGCCAATTGATCTCGTGGTTGTAATTAATATGGTATGTAATTACATTTTTCCACCTTTTCATATACGGCATATATTTATTACATTAGTTGATCACTAACTGGCATATTGAAATGCAAAATTTCCAGGCACCTGCAAAATCTAAAGGCAAGGGCAGAGTGTCTGGATATACAAAGGAGTCAATTACAACCCCGAAAATAAAGGATGCAACTCTGAGGCCAACCCTCCTATAGCTGGTTCAACTACAATTTCTCTGGAATATTTCAATTTTCTTAAAATACATGAACGAAAGAATATGAAAAATGATGACCAATTGGACATAGAGATGGAACAAAATATTTTTGGTCAGCATATCATTGAGATGATCAATACTGAAAATATCAGAGAAATTGTAAATCATGAATGGGTATCTGCCTCCGTTATTTCCGTATATATATATCGTACTAAATCAGGCTTAAAGTGTACAATATTTTTTTAGTCTTTCCATTTAAGTATTGATGTCATTGGTGTAATCCATTTTTATATTTTAATTGAAGGTATTTGTATGAAGAATTGTTGCTTCCAAAGGAAAGAATGAGGAGGTTTCTGTTCTTGTCCCCACACCAAACAAATACATACGGCTACTTCGGGAGGGATCCACAAACAACATATATAGCTGACCGGTTTGCAACTAAAGAAAGAGAATATCAGCCCTTGTTTTTAGCGCCGTGCAATGTTGGGTGAGTCGCTTATCCTATAGGACTTAATTCACAATAATGAATTACATAAAAGTTGAGGTGCTTAGGATTTGTTATCTCAACATTTTTGTAGGAATCATTGGGTGCTGTGCGCGATAAATATTGTTGAAGAGATTATTTACTATCTGGATCCCTTGAATGTTGATCCTAGGAATCGCCAAGAATTAAAGAATCTGTTTGATAAGTAAGCATGCTTTTATATTTCTGATTTTCTATGATTCTGTCGAATGGCTTCCATGGTAGATACATGTTGCAAGTTGTCATGGTCCTAATGTGCTTTTGATTTTTGACATTAGAATAACTGTGTTGAATTGACATATACTGGGTTGTGGCTGTTGTGGTTCAAAATAAAAAAAAGCATGCGTGTGTTTGTGATGATTGAAAATATGTTTCTTAATGAAGTCTGTTTGATTTTGTGATTAGTGCTTTGCAAGTTTATCGCGCAAATGTCGGAGCTAAGGTACCGCGTTTAAAGGCAACCAACATTAAATGGATTCAGATAGATGTATATTTGCAAAAACTTAAAGCGCAATTAGATAAAAAAACTATATTGATTTACTATTTTATTTTTTATAGTGCCCAAGACAACCCAACAGTACAGATTGTGGGTACTATGTCATGCGTTTCATGAAGGAAACTATCTTGCAGAACCAAGTTAAAATACCAATGGCGGTATGTTCTTTACTTAGCTTTTAACTGTGACTGTTCAAATGTTTTAGCAATTGTAACTTAATTTATTTAATTTTTATGTCGCAGTACTTCCCTGACTTCAAATGCTCCACATACTCCACTGCTCAACTATTTGAAGTCAAGGAAGATTGGTGTCGCTATATTGTTGAAAAGTTCGTTTGATTATGTCAAATTGATCACAGTAGTTGCAGCAATACTCATTGGTATGTGAATAATGCTTTAGATTTCTAACTAGAGATCCACATCAACAGTAGTTTCTCTTTATCTATATCCTCAGATTGATAAAAGTTCAAATCTTACTTATTATTTCTGTAATTCTTCTTCATCAACAAAGTAATGCATGTTACAAGTGTATTTCCTAAGGGTATTTGATTATTGCCCCCTGCTGTTTTTTTTGTGGTTGCAAGTGATCATGTGAAAAACAATAGCTTGATTGGAAGTATTCCTGAAAACATAGGCAACTGTACTGCCTTCCAGGTCCTGTATGTAATCCAACCGAATGTTGGACTTTTCTATACCTTGTCTTGTATTATTTGTAACCTCTTTAATGTCCTCCCTTGATTTCAGGGATTTATCCTACAACCAGCTAACTGGAGAGATACCATACAATATTGGATTTTTGCAAGTAGCAACCTTGTACGTGTTGCATGATCCTTTATAACCTATTTCAATTTTTAATAAGAAGGATATTTGGTCTTCCACTTCCCTTCTATGGGAATTTCTTGATGGATTTGTTTGATTTTTGTAGGTCATTGCAAGGCAATAAACTCTCTGGGCATATTCCGTCTAGGATCGGTCTCATGTAAGCACTTGCTGTCTTGTAATTAAGCATTGTTAGTTAGCAGTTTCTGAAACAAATTTAATGAAGTTTCATTGTTGACTTGAGGTTTTGGATGATGTTAAAACTGGGAAGCTTTAATATTATGAATCAGTTGCTTGTATAATCTGTATATGATCAGTGTGCATGGCTGAAATATATGAAGTTTGCGGATTCCCTTATATACTTGGTTCCTTAATTTTTTCTCCCTAATTTTATGCATCTTTTTGCATATACATATTTACTTCAGAAGTACAGTGGAAGCAAGGGAACATTTGTATTGACTACAACAATTGTGGTTTTTTTGGTGTAGTTCAATATGCAGGAATGGATGTAAAAGTTAAGAAATATGTAAAATTAAAAAAAAAGGGGAATAGATAGCGTTTGTTATTAACAAACGCTATTTATAGTCTGACTTTAGATAGCGTTTGTTAATACAAACGCTATCTAAAGTCTGACTTTAGATAGCGTTTCCGTGTACAAACGCTATCTAAAGTCACCTATTAATAGCACTTCCTAAATGCTATCTTTGCTAACGAGTTTTAATAGCGATAGCATAGATAGCGGTTACAAACGCTATTAAAAGGCATACGGAAACGTTATCTAAAGTCTAATCTGTTGTAGTGTTAGGAGGGGAAAACAAAAAAAATTATTGATGAATCAAATATACTAAGTCTTGTACAAGACTCATATAGCAGCCGAAATCTTACAAGGCAATGGACACTATGGCTGCTTCATTTCCATATGCTATCTAGTGGCAAATTTATAGTTGTAAATAACCGACATTGTAAAGTCGGGTAATGACCATTAGAATTTGCTCTTTTTTTTTTCTCCCCCAACCCGAGCTCTGCTAGGGTTAGTGGCGGTCCCCCTCCAGATCTTTCTGGTCCCATCCCAACTCGTGTTGGCTCTCCCTAGGTCATCCTAGTTTCTCATCCCGGCCTCCCCCGGTCTCTTTTACCCTTTCCCCCTTGTCTTTTTGTTTCTTTGGCACTGTATCATGGACCAGTGGAAGGATGTTAATCTTTCAAAGGAGGAAGCAGAAGGCATTACAGTGGAAGAAAATGAAGGCTATGGTGAGGAGGTTTTCCGATGCACCCTAGCCGAGAAACTTTGGTCGGATAATCCCTACAACGTTAGAGCTTTCAAAACCACAATCGTCCAAGCCTGGAGTCTCAAAAACCCAGTTGAGATTCAAGATCTGAACAAAAATCTCTACCTGTTTCGCTTCTCATCGAAGAAGGATGCCGATAATGTCCTAAAAGAGCTTTGATAGGAACCTTCTCATTCTCGAGAGGGTATCAGGGGAAGAGCAACCCTCTGAATTGGTAATGACCCATGGCAACTTCTGGGTTCGGATCTATGACCTCCCCTTGAAGTTGAGGTCGGAATCCATGGCGAAAAAATTGGGGATATCATTGGATCCCATGCAGAAACTGATCCAAAGGAAGGAAACCGTCTGGGTCGCTTTCTTCGAGTCAAGGTCTCCATCGACTTAAGGAAGCCCCTCAAACGGGGCACCGTCATCAGGTACCAGGGTAGGAGCTTGAGGGTTTATTTCAAATACGAAAGACTCCCTACTTTCTGTTTTGCATGTGGGAGAATTGGGCACCAACTAAAAGATTGTGAAGAAATAGAGAATAATGATGAAGATGGGTATGAAGAACTAGATGAAAAAGAACAGGATTTTGGGCCCTGGTTAAGGGCATCCCCTCTACCGAAAGTTACTGGGGAACAAAGGAAGGAAAATAGTTCGGGGTCTTGCAGTTGAAGTCTATTTGCCAACTCCAGCTACAGCAAGAATGAATCCTCGACTGAAGGGAAAGAGATGGACTCTGAAGTTGAGCAGAGGAAAGCAGCAGCTACTGAGGGAAGAACTATAGGTCCACCAAAGGAGATCAATGTGGAAGGGGGCAAGAATAATGATGATATTGAGAGTGTGGCTGAATCCCTGGGAGCTGTGGTTCTCTCAAAACTGGTTGAGGTCGAGAAAGGGAGCAAGGTGAAGGAGTCTGCTGGGAGGAAGAAGAAATGGGTTAGGCAGAAAAACCCCAGGAAAACAAAGGTCCCTAAAACCCCAATTCATGAAAAGGAATTGGGGAAAAGACATCTCATTGATGTGGTCAACTTAGAAGGTGGAACCGAAGACCCCTTAGGAGGGGAGAAGAAGAGAAGACAGGATGTTGTGATGGCAGAAGGTAATGCTTCAAATCCAGAGGTGGTGTTGGAAAACCAACACCGCCTAGATCAATGAAGATCCTTAGCTGGAATTGCAGGGGGTTGGGGAATCCCCGTGCAATTCGAGCCTTGTCAAGGCTCATCCGTTTGGAAAATCCCCAAATAGTCTTCCTGATGGAGACTAGATTAAAGGAGGCTGAAATGGAAAGAATCAGAATCAAGTGTGACTTTAACTCTTGTCTCACTGTAGAATGTAAGGGAAATGGTAGGGAAAGAGCGGGTGGCATTTCTTTATTATGGAAGGATCAGATGAAGGTTAATGTGTTAGGCTTCTCCCTTAATCACATCATGGGTTCTTTTGAGGATGATCACGAAGGAGAGCAATGCTACTTTTCTGGAATCTACGGCCACCCAGAGGAACAAAACAAGTGGAAGACTTGGCACCTCATTCAGCTAATTGCTTCCCAAGAGGGGGAGAAGTGGGTGTGTTTCGGGGATCTCAATGACATTACATCCGCAAATGATAAGAGGGGAGGTCTTGCCAAGAGTTTTTCACAACTCTCCATTGGTAGACAGGCCTTGGAGCTATGTGGCCTGATTGATCTTGGTTTTTCAGGTCACCCCTACACTTGGACAAACGGTAGACAAGGATATGAGAACATCCAATGCAGGTTGGACAGAGGTTTGAGCTCCCAATCTTTTGTAAATAGATTCTCCCCTATAAATGTGCTCCACCTGCCCAGATGTGGCTCAGATCATGTACCCATTCTAATTGAGTTAGAAGCTTCTCCCAATAGTGGCTGGTCGAAAAAAGACAGAATCTTCAGGTTTGAAGACTGCTGGTCCCGTGATGAGAGGTGTGAAGAAGTGGTCCGGAGCAATTGGACGAGTGGGGGGCCTCACTGTCTTGAAAAACCGGGAGCTATGAAATCCCTGGACAGGGTTTTTGCTGAATATAGAGGAGGGGAAATCAGAAAGGAGATTAGAAGGATTGAGAGGAAGCTGAAGGATAATAGTGTGTGGTCCAGCTCGAAGGAAAATGTAGAAATGTACAAGGACCTGGAAAGACAATATGCCGAGCTTCTCAAAACAGATGAAATCATTTGGAGGCAAAGGATCAGGGCAACTTGGCTGAAAGAGGGAGACACGAATACAAAGTTCTTTCATGGTAAGGCAAGCCAAAGGAGACAAACCAATATGATTAAAAAACTGAAGGACTCTAGTGGAGTGTGGTGGCATGGAGAAGGAAATATTGAGAGGCTTCTCACTGGCTACTTCTCTGAGCTACTCTCCACTTCTTTCCCAAATGATATTGAGAGGACCTGTGAGGTGGTCAAAGGGAAACTCTCAGATGATCATAGAGCTTGGTGTGCAAGGGTCTTCACGGAGGGAGAACTTATTGAAGCAATCAACCAGATGCATCCTCTGAAGTTTCCGGGTCCTGATGGCCTATCAGCCCTCTTCTTTTAGAAGTACTGGCATATTATGGGGGAAGATGTCAAGCAGCTGGTCCTTGGAATATTGAACCAAGAGAAAGTCCTGTACGAGATAAACAAAACCTTCCTTGTTTTAATCCCAAAAATCAAGAACCCAGCCTCCCCAAAGGACTTTAGGCCAATTAGCTTGTGCAATGTGGTGATGAAGATGGTAACCAAGGTGATAGCTAATAGGCTTAAAGCCATCCTTCCAGACATCATTGATGAAGAGCAGAGTGCCTTTGTAAAAGGGAGGCTGATTACGGACAACGCTCTGATAGCCATGGAATGCTTTCATTGGATGAAGAAAAAGAAGAAAGGGAAAAAAGGAATGATGGCCCTGAAGCTGGACATGGCCAAGGCCTATGACAGGATTGAATGGGACTTTGTCAAAGGCGTCCTCAGTGCAATGGGTTTCCCAGGTCAGTTCATTAGCCTAATTATGAGATGTATATCTTCTGTCTCCTACCAGATCCTCATCAATGGAAAGCCATCCAAACTTTTCTCCCCCGAAAGAGGGTTAAGGCAAGGGGACCCCATATCCCCTTACCTGTTTATCCTATGAGCGGATGTGCTATTAGGACTATTGTCTCAAGAAGCCAAGAAGAACAAGGTACATGGTATTAAGGTTGCTAGGAGAGCACCTGAGATCTCACATCTGTTTTTTTGCAGATGATAGCCTTTTGTTCTCTCGGGCTAATCTGACTGAAGCAGCAAGTATAATGAGAGTTCTATCAACCTACCAGACAACTTCTGGACAACGGGTCAATTTGGATAAGTCAGAGGCATCGTTTAGTCGAAATGTGCAAGATATGGATAAAGAAATGATCTGTAATCAGATGGGAATAAAGACTGTTATGTCTCATACTAAATACCTGGGTCTCCCAGTTGTTTTTGACAGATCCAAGAAGGAGATTTTCTCCTTCGTCATTGATCGTGTTTGGAAGAAGCTAAAAGGCTGGAAGGAAAAATGCTTGTCAAGAGGCGGGAAGGAGATTCTTATTAAAGCTGTAGCACAGGCCATTCCCAACTTCATCATGAGCTGCTACAAGCTTCCCGAAGGCTGTTGCAGAGAGATAGAAGCTATGCTAGCAAAATTCTGGTGGGGATCAAAGGATGGAGAGAGGAAGCTTCACTGGTTGAGCTGGGAGTCACTATCGAAGGCAAAAAAGAAGGGAGGCATGGGTTTTAGAGGCTTTAGTGATTTCAACAAAGCCTTTTTAGGAAAACACTATTGGAGACTTCTGGTGGGGGAAGAGTCTTTGGTAGGAAGAGTTTTTAAGAGCCGATACCACCCAAGATGGTCCTTCATGGATGCAACTGAAGGCCACCTACCCAGTTACGCCTGGAGGAGTATTCTGAGTGCAAGGAGTGTGCTTGGGCAGGGGGTCAGGTGGGTGATTGGCAATGGTGGAAGGGTGAAAATATGGAAGGACAATTGGATACCATCTCAAGTTGGTTTCAAGGCCATAAGCCCGGTGAAAAATTTGAGCCCGGATGCACTAGTTAGCGAGCTGATTGATAGCCAGACAAAGCAATGGAAGAGGGAAACATTCCTATCTTGTTTCAACCTGTTTGAAGCGAAGCAAATCATAAGTATCCCTATTTCCTTTAGGCTACCTGAAGATAAGCTTGTGTGGCATTGGGAGAAAGATGGCGAGTATTCTGTGAGATCAGCATACCATCTACTGTGTGAGGCTCGGAAAAGATTCCTGCCTGGCCCTTCAATTGACCCGGTTGATCCTCTTTGGAAGGAGATTTGGTATTCCCCTGTCCCCAACAGCATCAGGAATTTCCTGTGGAGTTTGGTGAAACTCATTCTCCCCACTCGCAGCAACTTGCGTAAGAAAGGTATGAACGTTGATACCTGTTGCCCCTTGTGCAATGATTCGGTTGAGACTAATGACCACCTTTTCATGCACTGTCAATTTGCAAAACTGGTCTGGTTCTCATCCCCTCTTGGGATCCATACTCCAAACCATATGGACTTAAACATGTGGCTGCTGAAATGGTTGACTTGCAAGGACACTCTAGGCTCTCACTGCTCAAATACAACACTGGAAAATCTGGCAGGCTCACAACCAAGTGCTTTTCAAGCAAAAAGATGCTAGGCCAGAGATGGTGTCCAAGGAAGCCAGGGCCTTTGTCTCTGAGTTCAACTAGGCCAACCCGAGACTTTCCAACCAAGAAAACCAGATTCTCATGCGAAGTCAGCAAGCCTCTAGCCCTGACTGCTTCACCATTCAAGTGGATGCTGGCTGCTTCGCGGATGGCAGTACTGGGTGGGACTGTGTTACAAAGAATAGGGAGGGCAGGGTCATCCTTGCATCCAGTAGAAAAGAAGTCACAACAACTGATCCTCTGCTAGCTGAAGCCCTGGGTGTTAGATGGGGCCTTCAATTAGCCATGGAACAACAGCTGGAAGAGGTGATTATCTTAACTGATGCATTGATGGTGGTAAACTGTATTAATGGTAAGTCCTTTATAGCCTATAAAGGTGCATAAATCCTAAAGAGGTGACCGTTCTAAAATCGACCGAGCTGCCGTCGAGACGTCAAACCTAAAGAGGCAAGTGCCTAAAGAGGTGACCGAGCTAAAATCGACCGAGCTGCCGTCGAGACGCCAGACCTAAAGAGGCAAGTGCCTAAAGAGGCTGACCGAGCTAAAGTCGACCGAGTTGAGGTCGAAATGCCGAGCCTATAAAGGTAAAAAACAACTTACTACCTAAAGAGTCTGACCAAGTTGAAGTTGACCGAGTTGAGGTCGAAATGTCAAGCCTACAACGGTAATAACACCTTAACTCTTGAAAATGTATTTCAAGGCCTAAGAAGGTGGGTAAGAACCTACAGGTATATCAAATTCTGACTATTTCGACTAAATCGCGTAACACGCTGAAACTAAACAAGTACTAACTTAGAAAAATAGTTGTAAAAAGTAAGGTGCATGTCGGTCCATCAATAACCATGGGCCAAGCCCAGAATACATAAGATTTCAAAATCAAAAGGGCATCGCCCAAAAACGTGTTTCCTAACCTACTAATACAAATTCATGAGTCAAGGTCATCCTCGGCATTTGGAGGGAGGGTAGCAGGCTGGCCAGGTAGACCCACTTCACCTTCATCTTCGGGTCCCTCCTTGGCCGCTTTCCCCTCGCCCTCTTCACCTTGAGATACGGCCTCCTCATCCTCCAGCTCAGACAATGGAACTAGGATTCCATCTCGGTTAAAATCCTTGTCCACGTCAGCACAAGAGAAGTCAGCATTCAGATTGAAATGCTGAAACTGCTTTACGGCTCGGGAAAAGCCATTAACATGCTCCCTCATGATAGAAGCCTCGGCTTCAGCCAGATAAGAACGGAGCCTCAGATTCTCCTCCTTCTCGAATTCCAGCAACTTCCGCAACTCAAGACTGGCTTCCTTCTCGGCTTGAAACCCTTCCATGACCTTCGGAAGGTTGAGCCGGTCGGTTCTTTCCATTTCCAGCTCGGCCATAAGGGTGGTGTTACCTTTTTTCAGCTCTACCTTTTGGGTTTTCAATTGCCCAATTCGCCGAGCTTGCTCTTCACACTTTGCCATGGCTTTTTCAAGCTCATCCCCAGTGCACAAAGTTCGGGCAGTTTCCGCCTTCATACTTTTCATTATTAGAAAGCTCATGGCTCGAAAAACATGTAATGGAGGTGACTTAGAAGAGCATAAGCGACCGCAGCTTTCCTGCTCGCATCATGGCCCAATTCGAGTAAAAGCCGAGCATATGCTGGATTAATAACTTGGGAACCCACTAAAGGGCCAGAGTTAAAATTGTCTAGCTAAGAACAAAGGGCAGAAGCCCAGAAAGCCGA
This sequence comes from Sophora flavescens, assembly GCA_030762895.1. Lineage (NCBI taxonomy): Eukaryota > Viridiplantae > Streptophyta > Magnoliopsida > Fabales > Fabaceae > Sophora > Sophora flavescens. The sequence goes on from JAUPTC010000016.1 coordinate 2,481,271, forward strand.
GGTCGAGCATTGCTCCCTTGCACCAAAAATCCGAGGTCGAGCTATGCTCCCTCGCACTACGCACCAGGAAAAGTCGAAGTCGAGCAATGTTTCCTTCCTCGCAATAAAAATCCTATGCCAAGCACAACATCTTCGCACCAAGATAAAGTCCACAACAGATCATGCATGTTAGAGATCCAGGATTCGAAGGAAATCCTGGTAGTGTTCAAAATAAGCCGGAATCCCAAGAAAGATTGGGCTCCGTACAAAAATCCGAGCAGTGCTCGGCCAAGCAAGACGATAACCCATGAAAGGCTTGGTTCTACAAAAAACAGATTTCCAAGCAATGCTTCTGCGAATCATAGTCCAAATTCCTTGGCACCAAAAAGTGTGTTAAGACATGCGGGTTGACATTTAAGCTCTTTCGCTTATTTCAAGCTCGGAGCTTGGGGGGCTAATGGGGATAAAGGAAGGATATTCTAGGAAATTACAGAGAAAGGATATCCCTTAGCCTACAGCTCGAAGAACTTGTAGAAAAACTATTTCCTCATACAAATTGGAGAAGATATTGGGAAAGTTTATTTTGAGACACACCTTCAAGATCGGGAAAAATAATTCAAGGTCAAGTTCCTAAGTTAATGGGTATTTCAAAATCCACCAAAAGGGTTATGAGCTACTCGAAGAAAATGTCAAGAGCTCTCAAGAACTTCAAATACCGAGCTACATTCGGAAAAGGGTGAATCAAGTTCAAACTCTCAAGATAAGCATCTTGAAAGCATCAAAAATTAAATGCAAGCACCAAGGTAAATTCCTAATGACCGAGTTTGAACTTGACTCTTCAAAAGATTGGTTCGATCCCGAATCACTGATAAGTCGAATCTCAGCTACCAGCTTTTAACTTGTCTTAAACATAGGTAAGATTGAAGTATCTTATGTTCAGAACATGTTACTGGCCAAGATGTGAACCTCAACCACTAAACTCGAGTACTGCCCGAGAGGTATTAGCCGAAGTAAGAGGATCTATGCAAATCCAGTACTTTATCAACCCCAAGGACAAGCTCAGCTTCATTCATAAAACTCTTTCACTTATTCTGAGCTCAAAGCTTGGGGAGCTTATATACTGATCGAGATGTTAAACTTGGCCACTAAGCCCACCAAACTAAAATGTTGGACGAGAAGTAAAACTAGATCTCCAAACCCAAACAATCAAAAGGAAATGATTACTAGACTCGCCCACCGAGTTCGCTGAACTTAAGAATTGGCCGAAATGTGAAGCTCGGCAACTTGAAACGAGAAGCTCAGGCTCCCTACTCGGTTGAGCCCCGGCTCCTCACTCGGTTGAGCTCCAGCTCACGACTACTGGTTCGAGCTCAGGCTTCCTACTCGGTTGAGCCCCGGCTCCCCACTCGGTTGAGATTCAGCTCCCGACCACTCGGTTGAGCCCCGGCTCCCCACTCGGTTGAGCTCCGGCTCCCGACCACTCGGTTGAGCTCTAGCTCCCCACTTGGTTGAGCTCCGTCTCCTGACTACTCGATTGAGATCCGGCTCTCGACTTATTATTTGAGCACGCAACTACATCGCAAGCCTTGGAAATGATGCCGTGAAGGCCACGCGTCAGCACAACACCAGTAATCACCTCCACCTCGACTTGCCTCGACTCCCACGAAAAAGCTTCCACGCCATCGGCTCAAAGCTTGGGGGGCTTGTGTATGAGACGAGATATAGAGTTCGGCACCCCGAAAGCATCAAGCTCGGTCACCCGAGCTGCTCACCGAGTTGGAGGATGTATATATATGTATAAACAATGAAGCTCGGCCAATCACCTCGCCGAGCCTAAAGACAAAAAGATGAAACCAAGTTTCTGAGCTCGGCTAACATCATGAAAGCTTTTACGCTTTATTAGCTCAAAGCTTGGGGGGCTTGTGTACTGGTCGAAGAGTGAAACCCGGCCACCGAGCTCGAATACCCGACCCAGTCCGGAAGTTAAAGATAATAAGTTAAAGATCACTTAATTAAGGGATAAGATATTAATATTAAATCCTGATATTATCTGAAATAACCTTATCTGGTTAAAAGAGATAATATCCCTTAAATTAAGGAATCACATCTCAAAAGAGATTTAAGAGATAAATCAGATCTCTAAAAGATATTTAAGAGATAAATCAGATCTCTAAAAGAGATTTAAGAGATAAATCAGGTCTCTAAGAGATAGGGGAATCCTATTATAAAAGGAGGAGTACCCATGATAGAAACTCACTTTTCACTGAACTCCGGTGTCTCTCTCTTAAGTGTATTAGAGAAACTAGCGTCGACCAAGATACTATCAAAGAGTCCTTGCTCCCTAGTATTCATCGGATACAAGATTAGGGGATCGAGATCACCGCACCACCAAGGGTTGAACCTAGAATTACGTCTGGCTTTGATTCCCATTGGGATACGTAGGACCGGAATATCAGATTCTGTCAAGCCAAAGTCTAAAACAACCCCCATTGTCCACTCTTGGTATGCCGTTCTACGACGAGATTCCGGCAAGTCGGATCTCGGCAGGAACAAAATCTATTATAAACTTGGTGTAAGTCTATATTATATACTTGGGTTAATTAGATACGTGAGTTGGATTTGATGATAAAAAGTAATAAGCATAAAGACCATAAACAACATACATAGGAACAGTAGACATATGAACCATAAACAAAAAAAAAGCTGTTTAACATTGTTTGACTACAGATTTTCGAATACTTCTTGGTAAACCAAATTTTTTTATTACTTTTGTCAATTTTTCTTCATCATCCAGAATAAGAATTTCCAATCCTTTCCTTGATCTAACACGTGACACTGCAACGTATAATTGACCATGAGTAAATACGGGTCGTGGTAGGAATAATCCTACATGAGATAAAGATTGCCCTTGATTTTTGTTTATAGTCATTGCAAATGACAAAACCAGGGGAAATTGTCTTCTTTCAAACTTAAAAGGTAGACCAGAGTCAGAGGGTATTAGATTCATTCGAGCTATGTAGATTTTGTCTCCTATTTTTGGTCCTGTAACAACGGTTGCCCCAATTATATTTCTACCCAACTCATTCACAATCAGCCTTGTTCCATTGCACAAACCTCCAGATTGGTCTATGTTTCGAAGAAGCATAACAGGTACACCAATCTTTAGAGTTAGACGATGATTAGGTAGATCGGAACATTTTATATCTTTTAAGAACTCTGTTGTGAACCATTCTCCTTCAACATCAGTATCTTCATCTGATTTACAGATGTAGTTTGAACTCAAATATTCTTTAACTTCTCCTTGGATCATGTCCAACATGAAATTATTAACCTTCTCAACTGATTCTAATGTTGGTGCTAATATTGCTCTATCTTGAAAGAATTTGTAGCAAGTAATATTCTGCAAAAGATCAGGATAGGCAAAATTAACCAGATGGAGAAGAGGATTGACATGCTGGTGAATCAACAAATCATCTAGAATTTCAATGTCCTCAAATCTGTATCTTCTGCTATGGTAGATCCGTTTCCAATTTCTAAAATCCATTCTGTAAATTCTGCAATCTCATTGATATTGCTGTTAGAGGAATGAGTCCTCAAACGCATATTTTAATTCAATAGCAAAATTTCCACAAGTAAGATGAGTTGACAGCAGCGGAAACGATGTCTTGTCTGGATCCTTTGTTTATAACGGGTAGGATATGTCTAAAATCACCTCCAAGAACGACAACCTTCCCTCCAAATGGTAATTCGCGACTATTTGAATTTATTGATCTCGTGATATCTCGTAGTGTTCGATCCAAAGCTTCAAAACAAAATCTATTGAGCATTGGAGCCTCGTCCCATATGATTAACTTCGCTGCCTGTAGCATTTTAGCTTTGGGACTGCCTTGTTTAATGTTACATGTGCTGTTTTCATTAACCAACAGCGGGATTGAAAATCTGGAATGCGCAGTCCGTCCTCCAGGTAGTAAGAGTGATGCAATTCCACTTGAAGCTACGTTGACAACTATATGTCCTTGAGATCTGAGACCAGAAGAAAGTGTGTTCCAGATAAAGGTCTTCCCGGTTCCACCATAACCATACAAAAAATAAAATCCTCCTTTTTCATCTGATACAACTTGCATAATTTGGTCATATACGGACAGCTGCTGTTCTGTCAGCTTGGCTAACAAAGCATGATTAGTTTGGCATTGCTCTTCCTTGTTATAGTCAAGCTCTTCCAGAATCAATCTGTTTTGGAATTGAGACTCCTGACTCGGGTTAGGATAAGGCACATTAGGGAATTCCCTCAAAGATCTTCCATTTGATTGAAGTATTTTTTCAATCTCAAGCAGACACAAATTCTTAATTTCAGCTTCATCAATATGCAGTTCTTGAAAGTCAAAAATAATGGATTTAGTCACAAAAAACAGAATAGTGTCAAAAATGTTTTAAGAAATTTTGATAAATGATACTAACCTGGAAGATTCAAATTTCTTCGTAGATGATAGAGAATTCCATCCAACAATAACCGCCAACATTCCTTCCAAACAAATTCAGGATTGCTAATAGTATTTGTCTGCAATAAGGTTGCAAATAGTTTTCTGATTTGAAAACCTGAACCTAGTTCACTTGCTTCTATTATTGCATCAACATATTCTCTGTCATCAGCCAACAATCCCAGAGCATAGTATGCTTCTTGAAAAGTAGAGTAAGTTTCACCATCAATAGTTCGGATGCTTTCAAAACTGGTACAAACTCATTGGCAAGTCAATAGAATTCTCATGTAATAAAGTTCTCCTGTTCCGTGAGGAACATAATGGAGCCTGCCTATTGAAGTTCCCATTTTTCTTGGCTGCCATCTTCTTGTATTTTAACTATAGACAAATCTTGCAGGGAACTCTGCGTATGTCAAATGTCTAGCTTCTGGATATTTTTGATTTGCAACCATCCAAGCTAAGAACATTGTTTCATTATCTTCATTTCTTTTCAATACATCATCTATAGTCTAATGATCGTTGAATAGAATTGTTTGTCTATTTGGCAAATGGAACGTTAATCTCTGGATAGGTGGCCACCTGTGATGGATATCAAATTGAAATGTTCTCCAAACTGCTTCACATGGAGACATATACCTGCAGTCATAATATCGCTTAATTTCATCAATTAGCATTGGACCCTGACCATAAATCTCAAGTATAGCCCTATCAGGGCCCTTGTTGACGTACTTAAATAGATATTTGATGGCATTAGACTTATTACAGTATTCCATATTAACATGAGCTTGGTACCTAACAATCAGTTGCGGGTTGTAAGGAACTACACTGTGATTATCCATTTGATTTCCTTTTCTACTTACTGTAATTCCAGAATCCCTCCTTTTATAGGTTGGGTAACCATGTTCATCAATTTGAGTGTAATTCTGAAAACTTTTAGGGAAAAATTTTGTACATCTACCATCCTTCATGCAAGGAGATGACTGATTGGTAACACCGCATGGTCCATGTAGCATGAATTTTGTGACAACTTGACTTAACCTGGGATAGAAAACTGGATTTGGTAACTCAGCAGATATGTATCTGTCAATGTCTGCAGTGGTAGTAAGTTTGTTTTCTCCGTTCAACCAAAGTAGAATATGAGCATGTGGTAGTCCCGTTTTTTGAAATTCTACAGAATACATCCCTGTAATACAAAACCCATCAGTCTGTATTTAATTAAAAATTATTTAATAAGATCTGATAAGAGTAGAAGAGATTTAAGACACTTGCCTGCATCAACCTTTCCAAACATTCGTTCCTTTTTGAAATCAGCCATCATCCGGTCGAGCTTCATCTTGAAAACTCTACATACAATATCTGGTCTCTCATCTGGTCGAAGATTTCTTGAGGAAACAAAAGTCTGGACCTCCTCCCAATTGGAGTTACATGTAATTGTAATGAAAAGGTCGGGGTAACCAAACTTTTTACAAATAGCCATTGCATCTTGGCAGTTATTAAACATATACCTTGAACCACCAGTGAATGATGCAGGCAATATAATTCGCATTCCAATAGTAGCAGGCTCAGTTTCGCCTCTATTGACAACTTCTTCTAGTCCACTCAAAACTTCAGCCCGAATAACTGTTTGGTCGTTCCTTATAAATGTCAGCCTTTGAGATTCAATCATTGTATAGCAATCAACAACAAATTGTTGAAACAACCTTTTTGAATTAACTATATTTTCATATTCAGTGATTCTATCTTGAAGTCTATAGGCAATGAATTCTCTCAATGTAACTCTCTGTCTTTTTCGGTCTTGATCCATTTCACATTCTCTCAGAGGAATATCTTCTTTAAAACCATCCTCTCTATATGGGAATAACAGAGGATACTGCAGAGGAATGAAAGATGGATGAGTCTCATGGATTTTTTCTAAGTCACCAAATCTTTTTTTTACTATCATATCCCTTCCTAAATCCATATTCTCCAAATCACCTACGATTAAAGCGGCCAGAAGATTGTAAATCCTGGGATCTCGATTTCTCCCTCTAAACAAACGCAAAGAAAAATTTGATGCTTCATTGTCCAAAATAAAATCTCTAACCCTTCTAAATGATTTTGCCAATTCATTATGCTGATAAATCATTTGTTTGAGATCCTCAACCAAAGACTCATCGAAAAAATCCCTTCTATCACTTGAACTGTAAATAGTGAGAGCATGGTGAGTAAGTATATAGTAGGGAATACTGTAGACAATTAATAATATGCAAATGTACACTGATTAAAACTTAAGAAATTACAAAATAAATAGAGACAATGGGCAGTTATAGTTTACCTAAAATTATTCATTCTATTGTGGTTCTCATTGTAAGTGTCATAGATGTAAAGTTGGGCAAATTTTGGATCTCTGCCCTCCTCTGGAATTAAACTTCCAATCCTATGGAAATTCTGTCCACTTAAAATAAATTGGGGAGGACCACAGCCATTATTTATAGATGTTTGGACCTTTCCTCCAATGGATGTAAAGGAAAACATACTGTTGTATGCACGAGTGTTTTCCTTAAAATGTTTAGATCGGCTATCTTCATCAGACATCAGGCTACACAAAAGAACGGAAGGTTTCTGGAGTGTTGGTATCTGGACCTTTCCCCTCAAACAGCATATGCTAAAAACAGGGTTTTTAGGTTTTTTGGATTTATCAGACCTTTCATCATACCACAAAACTGAATCACACTATTTACAAATAAAGGAAGCCTCTCCCAAATCCAAAAACTGTTAAAATAAGAATAAAGGCTGTTTAGTAATTACAAATACATATAATTGCAACCTTCAGTTATTTAAGAAAGATATCTGAAGCAGCTAGACTTACGAAGTTTTTCTGCATTTGAATATAAATCTGAAATATCATGTTAAATTTTCTGTGGTGTATTTTGCTGATCAATTATTTGGATTTCATCTGTAATTGAAATGTTAGAACTGATTAAAATTTTGACAGCATTTTATATTAACTATGAATCACATATGCAGTATTAATACCATTTGCAGATTGTGTGGCATTCAGTTCTGAAACCGATAATGGTGGGACAATGGAAATTGTAGTAGATGTTGCAACCTTCCTTTTCTTATGAACCTTGGGCTGGACTGTTGATCCAGAAGAACCATAAAAGTTTGGAGCAACGTTTTGGTCTTAGAAACAGCAGAAAAAGGCATATAGTAAGTTAACGACATTAAATGCAATAATTCACAATATTTGAAAAAATTTAAAGGAAAAAGTAGAAGATAGTGAATATCATTTATTGTTGTTGGAGTAGCAATCTGTTGAACATGTCTTGCAGGTATGCTTGAAATAGTTAAAGGAGACAATGGAGATAATGGGATTCTTTTAGCAGGGATGACAGCTGGTGTATCGACCATGTTGTTGGTTGAAATGTCCTTTACAAACTGACTTTGGGACGTGGATTCCCTTTGATCAAAAGTAAAGTTGGTCCTATAATTTGGAGTAGAAGTTGCAGCTGATAATGGAGATAAAGGAACCCGATTTTGATGAGCAACTTTGGAATATGTCGAATAGATGTTTAGTTGGCTTCGAATGGTTGAAGAGCATCCTAAACTTTTCTTTTTCATTATTTCCTTGCGATTTTGCCTATCCTTCATACAATCGTTTGAGTTTCTATTTGAACTGGTACTCATCTTATAATGTTTATGTTTTGTACATTCTATCATTTGTGAAAAGTTTAACTATGAAGAATAATATGATAATAGTTTAGACAGGGAGTTGATTTTCAATGCAGAACTGGGGGATTATGTCAATGCATTAAATGTAGTTTTTTTTTCGATTGGGATTTACAATTAAATGTAGTAGATACCGATATAGCTGTGAAATATGTGGAAAAAATTATTCCGAAGAGTCACTTTGTGGTGAATATAAATAAATCAGCAATATATGCACGCATCTATAATTGACCAGATTGGTATAAATTGACTGTCAATATTTAATAGAAATCAAGTATACATTGGGAAAATAGACTATTTAATAACCCTTATTAAATGAGACCCTATATTATAATTTAAAAATCAGTTTAGGTGTAAATTCAACTAACCAGTTTATGAAAAACATTTAGTTTGGCTACTCAACAGGCAAGTTAGGAAGGTGTTTATTTGCATGAGGAGATTTCTTTGTAAATCAACCTCACAAAACTAATAATTGGCTTCACGTTGTTTAAAATATTTTTTTAAAAACTGTGAAATATAAATGTATGCATCTCGGCATCAAAAAATTGGGTTTTTCAATGTTATAAGTAGGCGATTTATAAATGTTTCACAGATTAAGAAAACATACTGATTTTAGTGGCTATTATACATGTTTATGACCTCCGTTATTTACATTTGGTAATTTTAGAATTTATTTTTGTTCCAAAACGAATGATCTTTTATAAATCGAAGATATATTTGACAGTTTTTTTACATTTATACTCTTATCATATAAGTAAATTGGAATGCCTTGAATACACCCTAAAACCTTCCCTATTTATATTCGGAGATAAATAAAAGGTAGCTGCAATGGTGTACAATGCAGTTCACAGATTATAAAGGAATCCAAATTCAACAATTGAGGGAATCAATTTTTTATGTGGTGATCCTGCTCTTGTAAGTGAAATATATCGTTGAAGGAATATTGATTTGTTGCATAAATTAGATTGATTCTCTTTGCAGGCTAGATTCCCAATATTTAAAAGAAACATTATCAAATAGGAAGGAGATAGTATTAAATTGGTGTGAAATAACTTTGGAAATATAGAATAATTTGGAAACTATAAAAATATCTGGAATGATAAACCAAAACACGATTTCATTAGCTAAATAAAGTGAGGCGTCATACATTGTAATTCCAGCAAAATACCCCTTCAAACAAACAGATTCAAAAACTACCAGACTAATGGGAATGACATTAAAATTGTAGAAAGGAAACATAAAGGAACAGACTCCTGCAACATAACTTAAAGAAACAAACAACTAAAACAAACTAAGACTTAAACAAACTAATGCACGGGTATTCAAACTTTCTCCTTCTTGATGTTCTTCAGAATGTTGACACTGGTACTTTGTTCACCATTAGCAGCCAAAGAGACCCCATTGGGCCTTTTAACAGGAGTAAGGCGCAGCACATCAGCAGACAGAGAAACATCCTTTTCAGCACTTGTTTATGAGGAATCTGGAAAAAGGTTCTACAAAATTTACATAGAATTGTTACAAAAAACTTTAAAATTTTATGAAATGACAATAACATTAATGGAACAATTGTAGACCTTTGGTGGAAAATTCAATGAATCTCACTGGTTAGCAGATCCTCTTTCAGCAGAATCCTTATCTGCGGCAATGGATAGTATTGAAAAATCCAAATCCTGCATCTAAACTCCAAAAAGGTCAATAAAATGACTTGGTGTAAAACAAAATTTATTAACAAAATGTCTAGTAATTTACCATAGTAGTTGGGTGAAGTTGTTTGAACTTCTCAATCAGGGATGCATCATCAACAACTCGCTTGACTCGGTAGGAAAGGTGGAACTTTGTGTTCACAGTAGACTTGACCTCAACTTTAAAAAGGATGGTTTTGTTAACCATATTTTTGACTTCATCGGGCACAGAGAATAACTTGTTAGCCTTTAAAAAAATGGAACATTAAGGCAGTGACTTTAAAAAAAGAAGAGAATAGCCAAATTCATATAATAAATAATTAATTAAGTAATAAATAAATCACTCAAACCTTATCAAGAATGTCAAAACAGGTTTGTTTCAGGAGAGCATAACCATCTTGATCAAACAGAACAAAAGTTGCGGAATCTGTGTCATCAATTACCCTTACTTTGATACAGTACCTATTTAAATATAGAAGATTCAGTGACCCTTGTGATAGATATTTATTAAAGAGTATAAATGGATGAAAATGGATACCTATGAAAGATAGTGAAGATGTGACGGTTGCATCTCTCACAGAAATACATCTTTGAATCTGGATACATTGATTTGTTACACTTGCAGGCAGTGTACCACCATTCATCATCATCCTGAATGTGTTTGATAGTGCCTAGACCAATGCAGAAACAATCCTAACAAAATTTGTAAAGCATAAGTAAAACAAAAAACAAAAAATTATAACGATAGATTATACTTAGATATTAAAAAACCAATTGCCATCGAAAGAGTTTAGAAATAAAATCACTACCTGTTTACAGTCCTTCATCTCTTCAATGGTTTTTTTAAGATTCAGCCTCAGAAAATCCTCCTCCAAGTTATATTTAGGAGAATCACTAAGTTGGCTAAGCACCTGAGGACCTAAGTCGTTGTTTCCAGGTAGGCTTATAGGAAGAAAAAAAATAACCAGTTAGACAAAAACAATAAAAAAAATCAAATATGAAATTAGAGAAGGCTTTTACGTGTTCATGAAATCAGCAACGCCCTGAACATTTGAATTAAATAGCAACTTTGTATCATTCATCACATTTTGCAATCCAATTTTTCCTGTTTCATATTATGATCAGTGTAATAAAAAAACACAAATACAACAGGAAAGAGTAAAGAATGAATGAGGACCAATACCCTTAAATGTATTAACCTTCACGAATTGTATAATAACCACACAGTTTTGAACATTTCCAGAAGCCAAAAATGAATTAAGGTCATCCACATAAGTATCAAAAAGAGCACATTCAATCTTCACCCTAACATAAACGATGCATTGAAATAATGTAAAACACAATGGAAATTATATACATGAATCCAGAATAAAATAGAAAGTTAAAAAGTCAGAAATCACCCTTCATTCTCCAGTTCAATGATATTCATCTTGCACATCTTTCCATCTCTTAAGTACTCCCTCTCACTACCAACACCAGTCAATAATCCGATAACATCTATGTAAAACAAATCAATAACAAATAAAAAAGTGAGTGGTTTTACTGGTGCATATCAAATTAAGAATAAGGAAACTTGAAAGAATACCAGGTAAATAAGAAGAGTCATAATTTGGGACCAGAATATCAGCAAAAGGGACCAAGTTAAAAGGGTTGCGAGTAATTTGCATCAGAGCAAATGGTTCAACCCTAGTGTTGGCTTGAAAATTTAGCCTAAAAGCATGTATGGTAGTCCTAAAATTACCAACATTAGGTCCAACACCAAAATTACGAATGTCATAAAAATTACCTTCCCTAAGTAGATGATTAAAGTTGTACACCAATGACCTCCGGACAGTAGCATGGATCCTAGAACCCTGATACAAAGATAAAGAATAAATATAGACCATTCAACTTATAAGTATAACGAAATGTGGAAAAGGTGGTGGACTTTAAAGAAAATTAATAGATGAAGAAAGAACACCTGGTCGTCCATGAAAACCATATCGATGGAGAAGGGAGTTCTTGAGTTATTAAAACCAGAAGTGACCCAAATGGATATCTGGGTGGAGTCTTATGATACAGGTTCGAAACCCACCTTTTTCAAATCCGAATTGTTGCGGTATGGAACCTCGCAACTTTTAATACAAGGGCGAACCTCTAGGACAACAACGTAGTTTAGTACCCAAATTGTTGCTACTGACGGATTTTTTTAAACAAAAATTGTAATAGGATTGGTGGTAGGTATCAAACCCAGAACCTTGCAACTTTTAATACTAAGGGCGAATCGCTAGGACAACAAAGTTGTTTAGTACCCAATTCTCCCTTAATTATCGTTAACTATATAAACTTCATGAATGCTCTATGATACCGACACTTAACATATTTAAAATTTATATTTTTAAATTCTTTGTGAATCACAATCAATTAAAAATAAATTTGAAATTATACTTTTATTTTTTAATTACTCAATAATTTTAAATTATATCGTGTACTTGAATTAAAGTTATTTGCTATGAGATATTCATTAAATGTTCTAATAGAGTTTACTATTTATATATTTCAATCTAATTAAAATAGTTAATATAAAATTATTTTTGAGAAAATATTAGCTAACATCGAGATTTCATTAATTTTTTATTTAATTGCATCATTAAAAAAAATATATTCTAATATTTTATGGGGAAATACACTACAACAGATTAGACTTTAGATAGCGTTTCCGTATGCCTTTTAATAGCGTTTGTAACCGCTATCTATTCTACCGCTATTAAAACTCGTTAGCAAAGATAGCATTTAGGAACTGCTATTAATAGGTGACTTTAGATAGCGTTTGGACACGGAAACGCTATCTAAAGTCAGACTTTAGATAGCGTTTCCTTATACAAACGCTATCTAAAGTCTGACTTTAGATAGCGTTTGTACAAGGAAACGCTATCTAAAGCCCTTTTTTTTTAATTTTATTTCTTAACTTTTACATCCATTATTCCTGCATATTTACACAAAAAAACCACAATTGTTGCAGTCAACACAATTGTTCAAAATGTGTTCAAAATATAAGTGTTCAATGCAGCACTGCATGTGTTTGTGCAGCAAACACGTAACTATACAATCAAAGTGCAACACTCTATACAGCAACTATATATATATATAGCCATATATAAGTACACCACTCTGTTTCTAAAGTATTCAAATTCACACGAGTAAGACAAAATCAAAGTGCAGCAACTATACCAGATCTCAATCCTTAAGAAACCAAAATCAGAAAACCAACATACATCTACAATTAATCTACATTTACAGCTTCTGTTTGTTTTTCATGAGACCAAGACAACACCAAAGTAATGTGTCGAAATGTGATCCAAAGACTCTGTAGCATACATACTGCATTTCCACCACAAAGACTAACCTGTTACATTGGGATACAGCAGACTAATTAGGTAAATACTACCTGTAAGGTGAAACAGAATTCAAATCAAGCATTAACAAAGTGTAACAAAAATAATAAGTTTGAACTTATTTTCTCCTAGCAATGGCACATCAACTCGAAGGCATGTACCAAGGAAAAACAAATACATAGATAGTTTGGGGTTGATAAATATAAAGCATTATTCACATACCAATGAGTATTGTTGCAACTACTGTGATCAATTTGACATAATCAAACGAACTTTTCAACAATATAGCGACACCACTCTTCCTTGACTTCGATATGGGCGGCAAAGGAGTATGTGGAGCATTTGAAGTCGAGGAAGTATTTGCGACATAAAAATTAAATAAATTAAGTTACAATTGCTAAAACATTTGAACAGTCACGAGTTAAAAGCTAAGTAAACAACATACCGCCATTGGTATTTTAACTTGGTTCTGCAAGATAGTCTCCTTCATGAAACGCATGACATAGTACCCACAATCTGTCTTTGTTGGGTTGTCTTGGGCACTATAAAAAATAAAATAGTAAATCAATATAGTTTTTTTTATCTAATTGCGCATTAAGTTTTTGCAAATATACCGTATCTGAATCCATTTAATGTTGGTTGCCTTTAAACGCGGCACCTTAGCTTCGATATTTGCGCGATAAACTTGCAAACCACTAATCACAAAATCAAACAGACTTCATTAAGAAACATATTTTCAATCATCACAAACACACGCATGCTCACGTATCGAAATAATCATAGAAAATCAGAAATATAAAAACATGCTTACGTATCGAAGCAGTTCTTTAATTCTGGACGATCCCTAGGATCAACATACAAGGGATCCAGATAGTAAATAATCTCTTCAACAATATTTATCGCGCACAGCACCCAATGATTCCTACAAAAATGTTGAGATAACAAATCCTAAGCACCTCAACTTTTATGTAATTCATTATTGTGAATTAAGTCCTATAGGATAAGCGACTCACCCAACATTGCACGGCGCTAAAAACAAGGGCTGATATTCTCTTTCTTTAGTTGCAAACCGGTCAGCTAGATACGTTGTCTGTGAATCCCTCCCGAAGTAGCCGTATGTATTTGTTTGGTGTGGGGACAAGAACAGAAACCTCCTCGTTATTTCCTTTGGAAGCAACAATTCTTCATACAAATACCTTCAATTAAAATATAAAAATGGATTACACCAATGACATACATCAATATTTAAATGGAAAGACTAAAAAATATTGTACACTTTAAACCTGATTTATTACCCGATATATGCGGAAATAACGGAGGCGAGATACCCATTCATGATTTACAACTTCTCTGATATTTTCAGTATTGAGCATCTCAATGAAATGGAGACCAAAAATATTTTCTTCCATCTCTACGTACAATTGGTCAGCATTTTTCATATTCTTTCGTTCATGTATTTTAAGGAAATTCAAATATTCACGAGAAGTTGTAGTTGAACCAGCTGTAGGTGGGTTGGCCTCAGAGTTGCCTCCTTTATTTTCCGGGGTTGTAATTGACTCCTTTGTATATCCAGACACTCTGCCCTTGCCTTTAGCTTTTGCGGGTGCCTGGAAATTTTGCATTTCAATATGCCAGTTAGTGATCAACTAATGTAATGCATATATGCCGTATATGAAAAGGTGGAAAAATGCAATTACATACCATATTAATTACAACCACGAGATCAATTGGCCATGCCACATAAGTACCTATTGCATCTCCTACTTTGTCATCACATCTGCATCAACGATAGGTACCGACAATGGCGCATCCCCTCGGTTGCAACATCAACTCCAACTTTCACATGGTTAAGGGGGTGCTGGTCCAGGTGTGCAGTGCAACACCCGGCTCATTGTATACTTTACCCATAGCAACCATACGATAGTTTGGGGTCGATAAATATAGGCGACATGAGTTGACGCCTAATCCAATGATAGATGAATAAGTCTGTGAATTAAGGCATCCAATTGAATATATTTAACTGCGAATGCAATACTAGTAAAAAAAAATGGCATGCATTACCTCCGGAAGCTCTCTTGTGAGATAGTAGAGTGCAACTATCTTTGACGCTTGCTTGGGCTGTGAAATTAGCCTGCCTCTCCTCATCATCCTTTTGTTTCAGCTTTTCTTCCAAAATGTTCAATCTATCAGAGAGTTGAGACACCAATGTCTCCCACTTTTTCGTTTCCGAGTTATTTCTTGCACGACCTTCGGGTGGGAAGTAATCTTTTTGTGAGACGCCGGAAACCCACACCCCTAACACGCCCGGGGTTCTCTGCACACACCTATGGCTTTGGCAAGAATATCCTGGCGACCAAAGTCTTCTATCTCTCCCTCTACCGCAGATCGTGATGAGTTCCTCCCGACACATAGTTATTGGTGAAATGCAAATGTTAAAATTATTATATATTATCATATGAAAATAACAATTGATAATGTAATCGTTAGTCTACTAACACATTTATTCCACACGGTCTGCGTATTTTTGTTGTCAATTACACCCGCCTTGTTCTCGCGGGCTTTCCTCCACACAATATGGCGTTTAATTTTCTTAACTTCTGGCCCCGCCTCCCGTATCTGTATATTGAGATAATATAAATTAACCAAACAGTTTAAAAGTCATATTTACCACAAATGCAGTTAAATATATATATATATACATACCAATTCATCCTCAATGTCGCATACCCCTTACGTGATGCTTTGTAAGGGGCATGCAGGATCTAACGCCCTGTTGCGATTTTCATTGCTTAATTTCTATTCGGACACATATAAGTAATATTAATACATGGTTAATGTCATATGTACGTATTGCTATAAAATTATAAGGACTAACGTGATATTAAACATACCAGGAATTGAGCATCTCCCATGCGTATTGCTATAAAATCTGTCCACTCATCCCTTGATATGTGTGGATATTGTGATGGAGGCTCCTCATTGATATTCCCGTTGGCATCTCTTAGAAATTTTTTGGTCAATCTAGTTCTGAATGCCCTATGTAGGTTACCAGCTTCTGAAGTACAAATTTTTTCCGAGATTCATCAACATTAAAAGACATCTGCAAAACAATATAAACGTGTCAAAGTAAGTATGTTTACATAGTTTACAATATAATTTATAAATTTTAACAATTACCTGTACATCAGCCCATATGCTCTCTTTGAAACCATCCAAAGCTTCATCCTTCCAATTAGAACAAATAATTGGGACCGTTTGCCAAACAACGGCCCCAATGTAACTCTTCAATATTTTACCATTAGCACGAATAGGTTGGTCCAAAGAATTCCATTCAACCTAATAAAAATAATAAAGTAATTAAATCTAGATATCAAACAACATTATGAAATCCTTAGATTAGTAAGTAAATTACATCAAATTTTTGTCCTTTACTCCTAGCGGGATGACCGCCTTCATAATCATTGGCCCACGTCTCGCTTTGGCATCACTAGAATTACTTGAAGATGCCATTTACCTACAAATATATTAGATACAAGTAAAACATCAATGGACATTAATATAACTTTAATTGATGAAAATTATAAAACAAATATGAATAACAAAATCTAAACTAGCATTACCTGAAGATGCTAACTATAATATAAAAGGATCGAAAAGTTCATTTAAACACAAACACTACATACATGTTTAAGTCAGCCTTGTTCATTTCTTCATTTGATTGAGATTTGTTTGTCCTTTATTAGTACGAAATGGTGGATTGACCAAAAGCCCCTCATCATGATCATCTCTCATATACATACCATCATCCCTAGTTGGATCAATCTCAAGTGATTGTAATGTCCCGACGAAAGGATCATCTTCAATATCAACATCTCGATGGTCTTGATCATCAACATTAGTAATTATTTTGTTAGTCAAAAGAACAATGGACCTTTTCATATCAGCTGGATCAGTGACATAGAACACTTGTTGAGCTTGAGATGCTAATATAAAAGGCTCATCTTTATACCCCACCCTATTAAGATCCACCCGCATGAACCCCGACTCATCAATCGAACACCGTTATTATTGTCAACCCACTTGCAACCAAACACACCAACCTTAAACTTTGTGTAATCCAACTCCCATATGCGTTCAATGACGCCGAAGTATGACATATTTGCATATATCGGGCTTTTGTCTTTGGCACTTGAGATATGCATCGACTGAGCTACTAAGAGTCACACCATTGTTTTGCATTGTACTCCACCATCTTGTTCTTTTGTATAGAATGTGTACCCATTAATTTGATAACCGTGGTAAGAGAACACATGCAAACTTGGACCTTTGGCTAACCATCTCAATCTATTTGAAACTCAAGTATCATTTTCACCAACTCTGCATAAATGTGATCTCTTAGCCACGTTATAAAACAACGATTGTGTTCTCTAGTTAGCCAATTTTGATTCTTATTTGGATACAAACTCTTAAGCATGTCCTTGTGTTTTTCAACATATGGCTCAACCTCATCGGCATTGTGCAGAACATATAAGTGTGCTTGCTCCCATTCTCGTCCTTGTTATAGTCACTATTTCATTTCCAGTAATTCCTTGCCCCATCATTCTCCATGTGTGACGAGACTTTGGCAGCCCTATAGATTCAGCATTGGATAGGTATTCGGTACAGAATTCAACAGCTTCTTCGACAATATACCGTTCAACAATACAACCTTCTGATCGTGATCGATTTTTCACATACCCTTTTAATATCTTCATATAACGCTCAATCGGGTACATCCATCTCATATAAGCTGGCCCACACAGTTGTGTCTCTCTAACAAGGTGAATGGTTAGATGAACCATTATGTCAAAGAATGAAGGTGGAAAGTACATCTCAAGCTCGCATAAAGTCACAACAATTTCTCTTTGCAATGATGGCAACTTCCCAGGGTCAATCACTTTGCTGCAAATTGCCTTGAAGAAGAAACAGAGTTTAGTTAAGGCCCCCCGCACTTTGTTAGGTAAAATAGACCGTATACCAATGGGTATCAACTGCTCCATGAGAACATGACAATCGTGGGACTTTAGACCTTTTAACTTGAGATCTTTCATCGATACGAGGTTCCTAATGTTTGAAGAGTACCCTTCCGGAACCTTAACTCCTTCAAGAAACTTACAAAAAACATTTTTTTTCTTTTCTAGATAGAGTGTAAGCAGCCGGAGGAAGATATGTACTTTTACCCTTCTTCGTCGGTCCCAATTCTCTTCTTATTCCCATACTAACCAAGTCCAACCTTGCATTGATGCCATCTTTAGTCTTCCCTGGCACATTGAGTAACGTACCAATGACACTATCACAGATATTTTTTTCAACGTGCATCACATCGAGGAAATGTCTTACATATAATGATTTCCAATATGGCAACTCAAAGAAAATCGACCTTTTCTTCCACCCTCTTGTGACAATATCTCTCGCTAAAGGTTTACCGAATTGGATATTCAAATCCTTTACCTTTTCAAAAAGTTGATCACCCGTCAAAGGTGAAGGCGCTCTACCTTCTTCCGAGTTCCCATTGAACGCCTTTCTCCACCACCGTAATGATGACTTGGATGCAAAAATCTACGATGCCCAAGAAAGACATTCTTCTTACAATGTTCTAACCGCATCCAATCGCACCCCTCTTCACATATAGGGCATGCACACCGACCCTTGATGCTATATCCTGACAGATTACCGTAGGCTGGAAAATCATTAATTGTCCCAAACAACATAGCTCTCAAATTGAAACTTTCTTCCTTATACCCATCATACACCTCCACACCTGTCTCCCACAGTTGTTTCAAGTCTTCAATCAAAGGAGTCAAATAGACGTCTATATCATTTCCTGGTTGTTTGGGCCCGTAAATTAACATAGATAACATCATAAATTTGCGCTTCATGCATAGCCATGGGGATAGGTTGTAAATCACCAAAATCACAGGCCATGTATTTGTGAGAGCTACATTGAACACCATGCGGGTTAAATCCGTCGTAGCCAATGCAAGTCGTAGGTTTCTTGAATCTTGCCCAAAATCGGGATAATCATGATCAAATTTCTTCCATTGCGGAGAATCTGCCGGGTCGCAGACTTGCCATCTTTGATCCTTTCATCCTCATGCCATGTCAAGTGCTTTGAATCTTGTAACTACGGTACATGCGCCTAAATCTGGGTATTATGGGAAAATACCACACAACCTTCTCTGGATCTGATTCTTTCTTCTTATATCGTGAGGCATTACATTTAGGACACATCTCAGAATCGATGCATATTCATTCCGAAATAAAATGCAATCGTTAGGACAAGCATGTATCCTCTCGTAGCTCATGCCAATAGAGCGTAACATTTGTTTAGCCTCGTATGTCCGACTAGGAAGCACATTATCATCTGGCAACATGTCTTTCAATAGTGTGAGTAAGTCCGTAAAGCTCTTATCAGTCCATCCGTTGCCCGATTTCAAGTTATACAACTTTAACATCGCCGACAATCTTGTGAATTTAGTACATCCATCATACAATGGTTGCTCTGCATCACTTACCAACCTCCCAAACATTTGTGGACAATCCCGAAGATCCTCTTCAACAGCATTTGCAATGTCTTCAAAACGATCGCCCTCATAAGTATTTGTATTGGTATCGTATGATGAATATCTCACACGATTCCTCATTTCACTAGACTCAGCTCTTGTCTCACCATGTTTTGTCCAACATGTATAACTTTGATCGATTCCATTACACACTAAATGTTCTTCCAAATCGGCTGCACTAACTCGCCTTGCATAACAACAATCTAAACAAGGACATATGATTGTATTAGGGTTTTTCGCATGCCGAACTGCAAAACTAATGAACTCTTTCACCCCATCCTCATACTCCTTCGTTAAACGATTGGCAGACATCCATTTCCGATCCATGCTTTTCCGATCTACAAAAATATTTATTAAACATATTTACTTTGAGTTTAGAGTGGTTGAGGTATACATGCAATGTATATAGATTAAAGGAATGAAAGGCTGCAAACAAAACACATTGTCGCTGAGTATTGCTGAAGGAACCAGTGTCAGCTTGTTGATGAGTGTGATTCCACATCATCTTTGTCTATCATTTTGCATGCATTTTCATGTAGTTTAGGAATATTTTTATTAGATTTTAGGTTAATTTTCCTTTGGAATGGGTAAGGCGGTTTTCGTGATGCCCATCACGGCCATGATCGAGCAAAACTGAAAAAGAAGAAAGGTCAAGTCGAGTGCGTCACGGCCTGGCCGTGATATCCATCACGGCCGTGACCCAAAACCACCACAAGTCAGAGCACATCACGGCCCAGCCGTGAAATTCTTCACGGCCATAACAGAGACCGTCACGGCCTGGCCGTGATATCCATCACGGCCGTGACCCAAAACCACCACAAGTCAGAGCACATCACGGCCCAGCCGTGAAATTCTTCACGGCCATAACAGACCGTCACGGCCTTGCCGTGATGGCCATCACTACCGTGACGCGCATTACTTGGACCTGAAGAAACCGAAATAGATCGGATTTTGAGTTGGTTTGGGACTCTAACTTCCCAATTTCTATAAATAAGGATCAAGGCATCGATCGGGGATACACAATACACATTGGATGAGATCCATAACAACTAGGACTTAGGCATAGGACTAAGGCAAACTTGCTCACTCTCTAAAAACACCAAAATCTGAGCACACGTAACATTAAATTAAATGATATATAAAGGAAAGGATCAACAAACTGAAGCAACAAAAACAAACATATGAACCCATTCTTCACATTCGAAAAACATTGAAACAAAACAAAACAGGATACCAAGAAAGATTAGGTTCAAAATGCATACAGTCAATCCGTCAATCCATATTCATATTTTCAAATAATGATTGACACACAAACAAGTCACATTCCATTCAACACCAATCAAACCGAAAATTAAAGAGCAAGTAAAATAAAACCTTGAACACGGATCGTGAACTTGGATAAAAACACACTCCCACAAATATTAAGAATGTCCGAGGAAATAAAATTTGTAAATGATAGAAAATCACCTGAACACAGATCGTGAACTTGGAAGTGGGTTCCACTAAAGCTGCAAACTTGGAACCGGGTTCAACCGGGAATGCGCCCTATGATCGTGTCACGCACCACTGAGCCGAGTGTGAAGCTCTTAGTATGAGACTTAATCATATTTAAAAAGGGACAGATTGGCAAACAAATTTGTCTTGCATTTCACGATTTAACAGCCTAAAAATACAAACTTCTGAGCAAGAAGCTTCACCTTGCAAGGTATTAATGAAGCTCAGCACTCAGAAGACATGACTTCACTAGCAATCAACTAAAAAACAAAAACAAAAAATTGACATTTATTCATATAGAGGCAGGAATCCAGAAATCCAATGTCTTAAAAAGGACAATACCTAACAACTGATAGAGAGAAATAATAGCCTTATGATGGTGAAAAAACACAAAAAATGAAAAGTGTGAATAGACAATTGAAAGTGATTATAGCCACACCCCTTACTATATTAAACATCTCAACTATGCTTACACTACATACAATTCAGCAGTGGATACATAGCCAAAATGAAAAATAAGAAGTTAAAATGAACAATAAGAAAAAAATTACCAAATTCACAGAATCCACCAAAGCATGTAGCAAAATAACATTAAATATAGTGCAGAATCTTTATTATAGCAAATTCACATAATAGATGCAGCTTCAGGGAACTTTGTTTCAAATAAGTTCAAATTACCTTAAATACCCCTTGGGAATCTATATCAAGATATAGAGCAAGTTCTTAAGCTGCAACAACGCATTAAACAAACAAAGTGTATGAGTTTGCTTAGATGGATGATAAAAACAAGAGCAAAAATAAGCACAAATATGCTGTAGGAAATAAACACAGCGTAAAGAATTAACTTACCCTAAATCAAATCGAAGAAGAGCACAGATTTGCAACGAGAACAAACTCTGTCTCAACTCTAGCAGTGAAATGAGAACGAGCACAGAAGATCTGCAATTCAAATCGCGCGAATGACAAGCAGTGTTCGAGATTGGGGTTCCTTGAAGAAGAAAAACAATGGGTATCCCTTTGTTTCCACTCTTCTTCCTTGTGTTGTCTCCTTCTAGAGCTTCAGTTATCTTCCACTCCTGAGAACACACACACACTTTCTTTCTAAACTATGAAAGTGTGAAACTAAAACTACAATGGTATGATTTAAGTTCTTTCTCTTTCGGAGTAGCAGCGGCGGCGAGCAATGGCGAAGGTGAGGGAAGAAAAAAGAGATGGCATGCAGAGGGAAGGAAACAGTAGAATGAAAATGAGGAAGAAACAGAGAGGGAAGGCCGAGCGCGCGTCTAATTTTACTGGGAAGACCTAAGATAGCGTTTCCGTGTGGAACCGCTATCTTTTCCTAAGTGACACTTTTAATAGCGGTTCCACACGGAAACGCTATCTTAGGTGATACCTAAGATAGCGTTTCCCTTAGGGAAACGCTATTAAAAGTCCCCCATCACTTTTAATAGCATTTCCACACGGAAATGCTATTAAAGGTGCGTTATTAAAAGTCTATTATGTTGTAGTTTTTTTATGCGAAAAAATGTTTATGTAATCTTCTAACTAGGAGTTAGATTTAGCTCTTCAAAAGTGACAATGGAGTCTAACTGTAACTGAGACTAGCATTGTCTAAGATGTGATCGAACGATTAGGTGGATGGAAGATTACCAATGCAGTCTAAGAGAGACTAACATTATCTAGGATGTGATCGAGTGATTAGGTGAACAGAAGATGATCAATGGAGTCTAAGTGAAATTAACATCATTTTAAGATATGGTCGAGCGAGCAAGTAAACATTAAAAGTGTTATATTAATATTAAAAAATATTATTAATCACACATTATTCAGCCACCTATTAATTATTTTTAATATATATATATATATATCAATAATTTAATATAAAATCCTAAGCGTAAGGCTATTAATTACGAGATAATCAACACACACACACACACACACACACACACACACATATATATATATATGTATGTATACACACACACACACACACACACACACACACACACACACACACACACACACACACATATATATATATATGTATGTATGTATATATATATATATATATGTGTGTGTGTGTGTGTGTGTGTGTGTGTGTATGCATTTTATTTTATAATATTTACTATATTCGAATACCTTGTTAATATTTTTAAATAGGCAATATCTTAGTGATAATTACTATCTTGAATAAGTAATAAGTCCTCTTTAGGTCACGATGTCACAAGAAGAAATTTTTTTATTTTTTTCATTCCAAAGTTAGGATTAAAGGTTATTAGGATTGAGTTAGGGTATTTAGAAGCTCATTCTAATTTTTTCTAAAGAAAATTGAAGTTTTTTAGAAGACAATATGGTTATGTCAAAGCAATAGTATAGTACACAACTAAGTCCTCCATTGGCTAATATGTCCCAAGATCATTTTTATGAATTTTTTATTTTTCACCCCAGAATTAGGGTTAAAGATTATTATGGTTGAGTTAAGGTATTTGGAAGCTCATTCTATTTTTTTTAAATAAAATATTTCTTTAGCAAACAATATGGTTATGTCACGAAAGCAATGTTATAGTGGATGACTCAATAATGACCTCCTTAGGCCAAGATGTCCTAAGTTGATTTTTTTTTTTTCACTCCAAAGCTAGGGTTAAAGATTATTAGGGTTGATTTAGGCTATTTGGAAGCTCATTCTAAATTTTAAAAAAAGAAAATAAATTTTTTTAGAAGATAATATGGTTATGTCACGAAAGCATTATTATAGTGGATGACTCAATAATGTTCTCCTTAGGCTAAGATGTCCTAAGATGATTTTTTAATTTTTCACTCCAAAGCTAATAGTTAAAGGTTATTAGGGTTTATTTACAGTATTTGGAAGCTCATCCTATTTTTTTTAAAAATTTAATTTTTTTAGAAGACAATATGATTATGTCACGAAAACAACGGTATAGTGGTGATTCAACTAAGTCCCCTGTAGGCCGAGATGTCCTAGTATCATTTTTTTCCACTCCAAAACTAGGGTTAAAGATATTAGTGTTGAGTAGTATCTGGAAGCTCATTCTAAATTTATTAAAAATATTAAATTTTTTTAGGTGACAATATGGTTATGTCACGAAAATAGCAGTATAGTAGATGACCCAACTATGTCCTTCATAGGCCAAGATGACCCAAATATGTCCTTAATATAAAACTTATTTGCATAAAAATATGCATATTGAGGTATCTAGAGAGTGAACTATCCTAATTCTTTTAATGAATTTTCTTAATAAATAACTTCAATTTAACAACATAATATAATATCATTTATAAATATTAAAACTAACGAGATATTGAGGTTGCGAGTTCAAATCGCAGTTCTCCTTGAATTATGCATATTGAGGTACCTAGAGAGTGAATAGTTTTAATTACTATATTTTATTGATTGATAATTACTATATTTAATTAATTTACTAATAGTTTTAAATATTTATATAAAATATATTTGCATAAATTATGTATAATGAGGTACTTGGAGAGTGAATTATCCTAACTCAATATATATATATATATATATATATATATATATATATATATATATATATATATTGTTGGGAAAAAGTCGGAGATAACAATCTCTAATGAAGCAAATATTTGTGCAAATAAATAGGCACAACAAAAAATATTCTTCCACAGGATAATATCAATGGCAGAAAATAAATAGGAATGACACCACAATTTTTAACGTGGAAAACTCCCCAGTGTAGGGATAAAAACCACGGGACCAAGTCCAGCAAAACTTCCACTGTAAATAGTAATGGGTACACCAAGTCTTCCTAGAAATACTAGGGAACACCAAATCCGCATTACATCGCCCAAAAGGTGGATACAAGCAAGCAGTAGGAGAGAAACTCCACAACAATGGGTATAACAACTCAGCTCAAAGAGAAGGCAAAACAACAAATAGAATATATCAAACTAACAAGCTCATTGGTAGGAATAACATACTGAAATTTCAGCAAAAACGGAGCAAGTTTGCTGTACCACCTTCCACCATCTGAACCCCCTTTCTTCTTCTCTTTTCTTCTTGCGGCACTGTTTCTTTACTGTCTCACGTCTGGCACCTCCTAACTAAAACCCTTTCTTTCCTTTTTATTTGAACTTTCAAGTTCCTTTTTTTTTTAATGCCACATGGGCTTGGCCCATTAACAACCATTCCTCTTTTTTTTTTCTTTTCTTTGTTTTTACTTTTTATCTAGTGGGTCCCATTTATGAGGGAACCCACCCAACAAATCTCCCCCTTCCCGACTAAGTGGGAAGATACTGCTCAACCATGCCTGCTATCTTTCTGCAACAAATCAACTTTGTCATAGGCAAGGTCTTTGTCATCATATCTGAACCATTTTCATCAGTATGGATCTTTTCAAGTGAAAATGTCTTCATCTCTAGCACATCTCGTATCCAATGATACCGCACCTCAATGTGCTTTGACCTAGAATGAAAAATTGGATTCTTGCTGAGATGGATAGCACTCTGACTGTCAAAAAATAACACAAACTTCTCTTGCTTGAGGCCCAACTCTTGTAGGAATTTCTGCATCCACAAAAGTTCTTTAGAAGCTTCAGTAATGGCAATATACTCAGCCTCAGTGGTAGACAAAGCAACACATTTTTGTAATCTTGATTGCCAAGACACCGCTCCCCCTGCAAAAGTCATCAAATATCCAGAAGTAGATTTTCTAGAATCAACATCACCGGCCATATCTGAATCTGTGTAGCCGTCTAACACAGGTTGACCACCCCCAAAGCATAAACATACTCTGGAAGTGCCTCTGAGATACCTGAAAATCCACTTCACTGCTTGCCAGTGGTCTCTACCAGGATTAGAGAGAAAACGACTAACAACTCCAACAGCATGGGCAATATCCGGCCTTGTGCATACCATAGCATACATCAAACTACCAACCGCGGATGCATAAGGAACCTTCTTCATCTCTTCTTTGTCCTTCTCACTTGTAGGGCATTGTTGAGAGCTCAACTTGAAATGACTTGCAAGTGGAGTACTAACAGTTTTGGAATTGCTCATGTTAAACCTCTCTAATACCTTCTCAATATACTTATGTTGAGACAACCACAATTTACCATTCTTTCTATCATGAGTAATTCTCATGCCAAGGATTTGCTTTGCAGGACCCAAATCCTTCATAGCAAAGGCCTTGCTCAAATCTTTCTTCAGACAATCAATCTTCTTTGTGTCATGACCAACAATCAACATGTCATCCACATATAGCAAGAGGATAATAAAATCATCATCAACGAATTTCTTCACAAACACACAGTGATCTGAAGTGGTTTTACTATAACCATGTTTCTCCATGAAAGAATCAAATTTCTTGTACCATTGCCTTGGTGCTTGCTTGAGTCCATACAAGCTTTTCTTCAACTTGCACACAAGCTGCTCTTTTCCTTTGACCTTGAAGCCTTCAGGTTGCTCCATATAAATTTCCTCCTCCAAATCACCAAGAAGGAATGTTGTCTTCACATCAAGTTGTTCAACCTCTAGGTTCAAGCTAGCTGCTAATCCAAGCACAACTTGAATAGAGGACATCTTCACCACGGGTGAGAAAATTTCTTCAAAGTCAATACCTTTCCTATGATCGAAGCCTTTCACAACCAATCTTGCTTTGTACCTTGGTTGGGAGCTATTCTCTTCTGATTTCAGCTTGAACACCCACTTGTTCTTGAGTGCTTTCCTACCCTTAGGCAACTTCACCAATTCAAATGTGTGATTCTCATGCAAGGAATTCATTTCTTCTTGCATGGCCTTCAACCACTCTTCCTTGTGCACATTTACAATAGCCTCTTCATAACTTTCTGTCTCTCCACCATCAGTGATCATCACATACTCATGTGGAGTGTATCTTTGGGAAGCATGACGCTCTCTAGTAGATCTTCTTAACTGAGGCTCAACTGGTGGATCAAATGGAACCTCTTCAACTGGTTCATCATGGTGAGGTGCAGGGTCGTCATTTGCATTCCCATCATCTACCTGTATATCTCCCCCTTCAACAAGAGTTCCAAAGAGGGGTTTAGGCACAACATCAATATAGCATCGGCAACCGGTTTCTCTTCTCGGCTTTCTCAAAATCTTCAATGGTTTGGTATTCAAGAAATATCACATCCCGGCTTCGATAATTTTTACTCTCGTTTGGATCCCAGAGTCTATAACCAAACTCTTCATGACCATAACCCAAGAAGACACATTGTTTGGATTTTCCATCGAGTTTGGACCTCTCATCTCTTGGAATGTGAACAAAAGTCCTGCAGCCAAACACTCTCAAATGACTATAAGAGACATCTTTCCCTGTCCATACTCTGTTTGGAACATCACCATCTAGTGGCACAAAAGGAGAAAGGTTGATCAAATCCACTGTAGTTCTCATTGCTTCACCCTAAAAGGATTTGGGTAATTTTGCATGAGAGAGCATACACCTGATTCTGTCATTAATGGTACGGTTCATTCTCTCTGCAACTCCATTATGTTGAGGCGTCTTTGGAACTGTCTTCTCAAGCCTGATTCCTTGTTCTTTGCAATATTCTTCAAACGGACCCCTGTATTCACCACCATTATCTGCTCGGGCACATTTCAACTTGCTTCCTTTTTCTCTTTCAATACTTGCATGAAAGTGCTTGAAGACACCAAATACCTGGTCTTTAGATTTCAAAGAAAAAGCCCACACTTTTCTAGAGTGGTCATCAATAAAAGTAACAAAGTATGAAGCACCACCAAGAGACTTACAATCCATAGTGCAAACATCAGTGTGAACTAAATCAAGAACATTTGGCCTCATATGAGGACCAGAACTACGAAATGAAATTCTATGTTGTTTTCCAACAAAACAATGAGAGCAAGTATTTAAAAGTGTACCTTTCATAGGAATAGAATTTTTCCTGGCAAGGATGTTGAGTCCTTTCTCACTCAAGTGACCAAGGCGCATATGCCACAAATCAGAAGAAGCATCTTCAACTGGATTCACTTCCTCCTTGCTTAACTTTCCAGGCATCCTGTAGAGAGTAGTGAGACTTTCTTCTTTTGCCACCACTAGTGACCCTTTGGTGAGCTTGCATATGCCACCACCAAAGTAAGTATGATAACCCTCAATGTCCAAGGCTTTAACAGAAATCAAGTTGAGACGGATATCTGGAACATGTCTGACATTCTTCAATTGCAGCTTGCACCCAATGCTAGTTTCAATCCAAACATCTCCCATACCAACAATTTTACATACCCCTTCATTTCCCATTTTAACTGTGCCAAAATCACCAGCAGTAAAGGATGAGAAGAAATCATGCCTAGGAGTGACATGGTATGAGGCTCCAGAATCAACAATCCAACTAGAATCATGGCATACTAGATTTATAGAATTATCATCACAGACAATGTAAACATCACTATCAGATGCAACTGCAGTTGTGTCTTTATCATTTTTCTTCTCTTTGTCTTCATCTCTTTCTCTTGACTTCTCTCTCTTTAGGAACCTGCATTGTCTTTTGATGTGTCCCACCTTGCCACAATGATAACATTTCACTTCTTTACTAGTCATGGACTTGCTTCTTGACTTGCTACGACTGTCAGATTTTTCATGCTTATGGAAATGTCTGGTTTGACTTCTCCCCCGTGACTCTGCAACTAGTGCTTCTGACTGAGTGGAGGTACCATTCAAACCACACTCCTTTCTTCTAGATTCTTCATTCAACATGCTCTCTTTTACCATTGACATTGTCAACTTCCCATTAGGAGCTAAATTAGTCAATGTCACAACCAGAACTTCCCAAGTGTCAGGCAAGGAACTAAGCAACAACAAGGCTTGCAACTCATCATCTAATTTAATATCTGTTGCTGTCAACTGATTCACAGTATTCTGAAAAGTACTCATATGCTCTGCCATTGAATCCCCTTCTTTGTATTTCATATTCACCAGCTTCCGGATCAGAAATGCTTTATTTTGCACATTCTTCCGCTCATACAGCTCGGCCAACTTCTTCCACATTTTCTGGGAATCCGTTTTTGTCTACATGAGGATATACACTCAAATCCAGCCATTGCCTAATGAAAGCAACTGCCTTTCTATTCATCTTCTTCCAATCACTTTAATTTTTATCCTTGGGTCGACTAGTGTCCCCCTCAATGGGATCGTACAAGTCTTTGCTGTATAACATATCTTCCATGAGGGTCTTCCAAAGTGTATAATTTGTAGAGTTCAGCTTAATCATATTTGGCCCTTGATTTTCCTCCATTTAAATGCACGGTACAAAACAACCTAAGCTTTGGATACCACTTTGTTGGGAAAAAGCCAGAGATAACAATCTCTAATGAAGCAAATATTTTTCCCTTCACCTGTGCAAATAAATAGGAACAACAAAAAATATTCTTCCACAGGATAATATCAATGGCAGAAAATAAATAGGAATGACACCACGATTTTTAACGTGGAAAACTCCCCAGTGTAGGGATAAAAACCACGAGACCAAGTCCAGCAAAACTTCCACTATAAATAATAATGGGTACACCAAGTCTTCCTAGAAATACTAGGGAACACCAAATCAGCAATACATCACCCAAATGGTAGATACAAGCAAGCAGCAAGAGAGAAACCCCACAACAATGGGTATAACAACTCAGCTCAAAGAGAAGGCAAAACAACAAATAAAATATATCAAACTAACAAGCTCATTGGTAGGAATAACATACTGAAATTTCAGTAAAAAAAACGAGCAAGTTTGCTTGTACCACCTTCCACCACCACGAACCCCCTTTCTTCTTCTCTTTTCTTCTTGCGGCGTTGTTTCTTTTCTATCTCACGTCTGGCACCTCCTAACTAAAACCCTTTCTTTCCTTTTTATTTGAACTTTCAAGTTCCTTTTTTTTTAATGCCACATGGACTTGGCCTATTAACAACCATGCCTTTTTTTTTTCTTTTCTTTGGTTTTACTTTTTTTCTAGTGTGTCCCATTTAGGAGTGATCACACCCAACAAATATATATATATATATATATATATATATATATATATATATATATATATATATTTTATAGATAGTGAAATGAAGTAATTTGGTTTCCATCAAATTATATATATATATATATATATATATATATATATATATATATATATATTATTTAGGTGAACGAAGAATGACCAACATATAATCATAAACGTAAGTATTGATTAATTATTAATTATTTATTATTTGATTGATACATTTAATATACGGGTTCGATCCCCCGGACTCACAATCTTCACTTTTGGTTTCATTTTTTAAAATAAAACTATGTATATTGTTGGAATAAAGAGGGAAAAAACAAGATTCGAACTTAGTTCAAGTATTAAATTATTTGCGACCAGCGTTATCTATGTAACACCCTGTTTTAATTGTTTTTCATTATCGGTAGAATTTTTAATTATTTATATTTTATCTGAGGTCTAAAAAATGATTTTGGAGAAAACAAAATCATAATTATACTCTACCTTATGGTAGAAGGTTACGGTAAAAATGTAGGTTTAAAATTCAGACGAAACCCAGTCTGCGTTTTAATTGACAGCAAGATTTTACTGATCAGAAGACCTAATTTTGACCCGAGAACGAAACAGTTTAGATTATTATTTTTTTCAGACGATAGTGGTTATTTTGAAAATTTTCAAAATAAATAGTTTATTATACGTTAGTCAGGCAAATACTCGACGATCGGGGATCGACGGAATCGAGAACGGAGGTGTAGAGACAAAACCCGACGTCGGATGGATGAGGACAATGAGTCATCATAGTCATCTATGATGACTCATGGTGGTGAGTCATAGGGGTTAGCCATCTTGCGTTAAATGGAGGTAATGATGGTTATGTGTGAAATGTCCAAATTACCCTTAATCCTTCATTGTAACTTCAAGTGTGCCATTACAACATTTTACTCTTTGGACCCTTTTCTCCCTAAGAAGCTCACGGTCACACCTTCATAAGACAGACTTGGTCATTCATTCCACTCCATTTGGTTCATGTTCTTCACCTTTCTCACAAAAACACTAAAGTTCTTACACTTGATTTGCAAAGGAAGTCTTAGATCTTTATCATTTCTTGATATTCCAAAGGTATAGTCTTATGATCCATGATCATACCTTCACTTTTCATCACAATTTTTCTTCTTAAATCCATGTTTTCTTCAAGATCAAATTCCTAGATCTAGTTTTTCAAACAATTCTAGAAAATCATAGAAAATTAATTTTAATGTGAGATCAATTTCTATGATCTCCATATGACTTCTATTTTCATTATCCAAGGGCTTGATAAATTTAGAGATCCGTAGCTATTTCTTTTTGAGTTGGCCGAATCTATGCTCAAATGGGTTTAGGTGATTTTCTTCAATCTTTAACTTGATTTCTTGTTGGTTGTTCATGGCTAGGTTTTGTGGGTTCAAAACCCTGTGATTTAGGTGAACAATATCCTTCTCCTACTTGAGTTTCAAGTGATCTACAAGAGGTAAGGGGGGAGATTACTACTATCATACCTCAATGTAGATATGTTGATGGTTTTATTTAGTGTATATGGTTTTGTAACTAATAAGTGTATAATATTGATTTATTGATTTATATTTGTGTGATCCTCTTGGAGGATTTGATTTGATGTTTGGTTGTGGTATGATATGCCATATGGTTGTTTTGGTTCCAATGACCTTAAGTTGGAACCATGATTTTTGTTTGCTTGATTTGTTAAGAAAAATGCATAATATAATTATTTGAGGCCATTCGGCCATAGCTGGATAAGGAGGTTCATGGTTGATTTAATTTGTGTAAATAATTTTTATAGAAATTGAATGAGTATATAAGAATGTAGAAATTGGTTTGCAGTGAATTGGTTGAGTATATTAAAAGTTATGAATTATTGAAGATATTGGGACCATTATGCAAATACTGAGAAATTCAGGGAATGTTCTGAAAACCTATTCTTATATTTTGTGATTGTAGCCCTTGATGATATAAGACTATAGAAATTGGTTTGGTGTTATTTGGATTAATATATAAAAAGTTATGAGTTTTTTAATAAACAAGGACTTATTTACAAATATTGAAAAATATGAGACCAAAAATATAATTTTTGGAAATTTGTTGGTAACTGAAAACTATTTATAAAGAAGTTGGTTTGGTGAGATTTGAAGTTGTAAATAAAAAGTTATAAGGTTTTAAGTGAATAAGGACCTTTTTGTAATTAATGAAAGTTTAGGGACTAAACTGCAATTTTCGAAAATTGATGTAATTGGACAGTTAGAAATTTTTTTTCTTACCTATTTAACTGTTCTAAAACTAGAAAATGATTTTTGGACTATTAGAGTGTAAAATCGTTGAAAAATGATTTACGCGTTTTACAAACTTAACGACGTTCGGTCAAATTTTTAGGAATTTTGTATACATGGAAAGGAAAGTGTAAAATTACTATTTCAAAATCTTAATATAAGTATAATAACCTAGGTGAGTAATGGTTTTTAGTTGAAGAATCATATTTTCAAAAGTATGGCTTTGGGGTCTAAAACCAGTAAAAAGCGGCGAAACCGTTGTTGAACATTTTTAAAGATTTTTGAGAAAACAATGATGTAGAGTTTGAAATCAGTATTTTAATACTTTAACATATGTATGGTAACTTAGGAAAGATAAGGATTTGGGAAGAATAATTACAGTTGTGAAAATATGGAATTTAAGTTGAAATACAATAAAAAGCGGTAAAACGGTATTTTAAGAGTTTCGACGTTTTTCAAGAAACTGTTTTGAGGAATTTAGTACTTACGTACTTTGATGGAATCTGATTTCATAATGGGTCGGTTTTAACCAAAGGTTTTGGTTTTAAGACAAAAGAGGACTTTAGTCTTCAAGACTAGTATTTCAAGTAAATGGAAAACCTAAGTCATGAATGACTTAGTGGAAATATGAACTTAATGATTTATGACTTATGGTGAAGCAAGACCATTTGTCGTAAAGTATGGATAATTCATTATCCATACCTCCATAAGATTTAATGGACTAAGATTTATTTGATTTCTTGGAAGCCAAGAGAAAGGCTCCATTAGAAAAGTGTAAAGAAATAAATGATTGGACTGTCGATCCAATTTCATAATGTGTTAGGACTTGTAAGCAAGTGCCTTAAAACACCTTTACACAAACATGACAAGTCTGTTTGAGAACTGTGGATTAGTGAAGAGATAGTGATTTGTACCCGAGAATATCGTTCGTCAGAGTAACATCAAATGGATTCTAGGGGAATCACGAGGTTATCCGATGGATAAACCAATTGGACGTATTCCGACAATTTTGCCCAACTACATAGTTGATACTATGTTCAGAAAGGCCGTTGTGCCATGTTGGAACCAAAGTTGTTTTGGATTTAATAATCTCTAAGTTTTTATGCAAACAAAAGGATTAAATTTGCTTGGCAAAGTGTTAGTTGAGATCTAACAAGTGAGTTCAGTTTATGCAGGAATATTCAAAACAATATAAGGTATACAATGCTTAGACTCGTGCAAAGAATTACCCATCCAAAGGTTATTCTTTGAAATGAATACCTTAGTAGACGAGGCTATAAATGAATACCTTAATAAACTTGTTAGGTATAGCAAGTCCAAAGACTTGAAAATAAGCACGTTCATTCTGCCACGTCAGCAGATGTGTGCTATCATTGAAACTCAAGTATACAATCATAATGTCTAACTAAAATTCAGTAGACGTCCACAGTGCCACGTCACTGGACGGAGTTTCTCTAAGGACTTAGCAAGTCCAAAGACTTCAGTGGACGAGCGCTGTTGTCACTTCAATGGACAA
Organism: Sophora flavescens; assembly: GCA_030762895.1. Taxonomy (NCBI): domain Eukaryota; kingdom Viridiplantae; phylum Streptophyta; class Magnoliopsida; order Fabales; family Fabaceae; genus Sophora; species Sophora flavescens. Next base: position 2,515,416 of record JAUPTC010000016.1, read on the forward strand.
GCGCTTCTGTCACAACAAAATGGGAAACAAATTCTCGTTCAGCACTGATAAGCCTCTGGCTCATCTAGTTTTATAGCTAGTATGACCAGGGTTTTGTGCAAATTATATCGTATTTTCACCCAAATTAGATTAGATTGTCCTCAAGCAAGGTTTTGAGTCTCTAGAGTAGTTTTAAGTTAATTTAGCTAGTTTTAAGTCAAAATAATACACTTATGGTTATTTCCTTGTTTTCAGGTTAAGTAGAAGCTGAGAAAATAAAGAACAGAGGTCTCGCCACGCGACCCAGAAGCCTGACTGTTCCAAGAAATTGCTAAGTCTCTGGTTCGCCTCGCGAAGAAGGTCTCGCCCCGCGAGTCTTGCAAACCTGAAAAAGTCAGAGACGATCACGGCTTGCCCGTGTTGAAGGTCTTGGCCGTGGCAGTTTTGAAGTTGAAGAGTCTCGCCTCGCGAGCATCCCTTCGCCTCGCGAATCTGGAAGTCAGAGAGCATCACGGTTAGGCCCTGATGGCCATAACGGGCGTAAGGAGAAAACTCTTCATATCCTCGCCTCGCGAGCGTCACTTCGCCTCGCGAGAATGCCAAAGGTTGCTGACTCTTCATGAAATTCGCCTCGCGAATGTGTGCTCGCCTCGCGAGCCATCTGAATTCTGAATTTGTATAAAAGGCTGTTCTGAACATTTTGTAAAAACTTTTGCTTCTCCAACTTTCTGATATACATTTTTCTCTGTGATTTCGTTTTTGCCATGGAGCACTAAGTCCTAGGATTAGTCTACTGTTTGAGGATCCTATATACTTGAGGTTATGTAATCCCTATTTTAATTGCTTTTCCCTTTTCAATACCATATTTCATATTTCTGTTTGTTATTTCAGGAGTGTGTAATATTGTATTGATTTGTTTCAGTGATGTTAATTTCCTATACATAATCGCGTTTCTTAATTCGCGTGTGTTCATTCATGATCGTTTGATCATGAGAGCTTAATCCCGTTTGTTATTTCGGGAATAGGAATTTGCATCCATAGTAGCAATTACGTTGTTAGTTGTTACTGTAACTGAAAGGGGATTAGAATCTGCTTAGGGCTTGGGATTACATTAACCAAGGATAGTTGGGAATTCTTGACAGTAGATTAATCGTTGTTTGATAATTGATAACCTCTTTTCAACTGCCTTGTTTTTGATTGCTCTGTTTTGTTTGTTTCTTATTTGCACTCCAATCTAAACACCCCCCCAAAACTGATTTTTGTGAAAGGTAATATTCTCAGAGTCCTTGAGAGACGACATCCGAGTTGTCGCACTAGACTACAGTTTTAAACCCGCTCGTCCTTTTTGGCGCGTGCGCGACAGCGCGACCAAAAAATTGGCGCCGTTGCCGGGGACTCTGGTTTGTTGTTATTAGCAGAAAATATAAAAAAAAAATATATTTGCTGAATTTGTCTGTTTATGGATCTTACTGATAAGCTCACTCATTTGAAGCAATTGTTTCAGCAGACACAGTTTTGTGGCATGTGCGGCTCTCCTGAGCACCTGTATGAGGAATGCCCCATTCTGACAAATGCTACTTATTGGCCTCGAGCTTATACATTCCATCCTGACAATCAAGGCAAAAAGCTTGAGGATAATGAAGAACCTGTGGAATCAAATGCATGTGTTGAGAATGATGGGGTGGATGAACCGTGTGCAGAAAGTCCAGACAATCAGACCTTTACTAACTCAGTTTCTGTTAATACATGTACTAATTGTACTGACACTAACCCGTGTGATGTTTGTGCTGGGTTTCTTGACTCTATTTTGCAGGGTGATAGTGAGAGTGATGCTGTTTGTTCAGCCGAAGTTCCAAATATACCATCCATTGAACAGCCACCCTCCATACAGCTCAAGCAACTTCCAGACATTCAGCCGCTTTCTGATTTAGTTTATTGTAATATATTTACTAACTAAACTAACTCTAACCTTTCTGTGGTGTGTGATGAGATTTCTGCAGGTTTAACAAGTGATGAATCCAGTAGTGCAGTGGATGAAGACCTTGCAGGAGTTGAAGCAACACCGGAGACTCCAACTAACTGTTTGTCACCTCCCCCTGAGGAACCAGTGATGGAGTTTAAACCCTTGGATTTTGCACCATGGCCGGTCCAAGCGGTTGAGCCCCACTTTTATTGGGAGGATTTTATTGAGAAAGAGGTCATCTGTGACCCCAGAGGAAGTGAAAAGTCCGCCGCACTGGGCGAAGTTACTATGATTGTCAAGCACCCACTTCCATATAAAGGCTGCAAGTTAGGGAAGCATGGAATGAACTACCACCCTTTGGCTACCATGTGGGACTTATGTTACAAGCAATGGGATCCCGGTGGAACCGCCCCTCAATGAGTTTTTCTTAACCCTTTCTTCTTTTTAATTTTCTTTTCCTTACTTTATTTCTGTTTTGTTTTTAATAAAGCTCCTGAATAATTTGAGAAGCTCAGGAGTTGTGTTTGTGTCTTGGTGTTGGCAAGTTTATTGGATTTTATTGATTTTGCATAGATGGATTGCATGATAGTGTTGACTGTTTCCCCCTAGGATTTGAGAAATTTTTTTGAAAAATGATCCCCATATGATCGAAAACTGAACTTTGGGATTTTATTATGATAACATGATTTATGATAAGTTTGGGGTGATAGGAAGCACACACTAGGGATAGAATCTCTGTCAAATAATTTGTATAAATGTCCAGGTGAAGTTTTGAGCCTCCAACATGTTTTAAATTGTGTGAAAATCACTTTTTAAGTTGCACTTTCCTGAATTTGCTTGAATCTCTTTTTGGTTTGCATGATTATATGTTTGCTTCAAATGATTTAGGCATTTTCCTTGTAAATAGCTACTTAGCCTAAAATAACCATTTCTAATGCATGTTCCCTAGTTAGCCCCATTGAGCCTATTAGCCTGTTAATTCTTGATAACCTAATGTTATAAGCCCAAAAATCTGGAAAACCATGTTAACCCGATCTTAGGATTAGGAGAGCATGTAATCTTAGAATGGGTGCAAGAAACTAAAGTTTGGGGTGGCTGCAAGGTGCAATGTGTTGTTTGGGATTAGGAAAAAGAAAAAAGAAAAAAAAAAGAAAAGTGTAAAAATGAAAAAAAAAATAGAAAAAAAGAAAAAAAAAAAGAGAAAAAAATTTAAAAGTGCAAAAATGCCAAAAAGAAATAAAAGGCTGTAGCCACCCAGAAGCATAAAGAAAAAAATTAAGAAAGGAACTTGAGTGAATTTCAAAGTGTAAATAATGTTCATGCTCTCTTAGTTCCTAGGGTCTTCAGCCTAGTTCCTTTGTATATCCTACCCTTAGCCAGGCCCCATTACAACCCATAAAAGACCTTCTGATGTTGCTTGCATATTTTCTGTGGGGACCATTTTGAGATGAAAATCAAATTTATGGGAAGTGCTCTTAAAAGTGAAATTGAGTGAAAGCCTGACACAAACTGAGCGAATGAGTGAACACAAATCTCCCTTGTGAGGAAGGCAGTTGTTTGATTTTGGTGATCTCCCTCTTATGTGTAACTTAGACCCCCTGCTTAGATTGATGATTGTCTGAATGATTAATTTCTCAACTGTTTAGAATAAATGAATGTGGGGATTACTTTGCTTGGAAGGGGGGAACATTGAAAGAAAAATTCTTTGAAAAATTGCTTGAAATCTGTGTGAAAGTTAATTGAGTCCTTAAGCTTGCCATGTTTTGCCAGGTCTTGAGTCTTTTTAAGTTTTTGAGTGTAGTTTGCTTGGGGACAAGCAAAGTTTAAGTTTGGGGTATTTTGATGAGCCTCTGTTTGACTGGTTTTATAACTAGTAAAGACCTTGGCTTTGTGCTTATTTTATATCATTTTCACCCAAATTAGGCTTTATTGTCCTTAAGTAATATTTTGAGTCTGTAAATTGTTTTTAAGTTAAATTAGTTGATTTAGAGTTAAATAAAATACTTATTATATTTTCTTAT
>JAUPTC010000016.1:2519878-2537198 GCA_030762895.1 Sophora flavescens
CTATTAAATATTGACAGTCAATTTATACCAATCTGGCCAATTATAGATGCGTGCATATATTGCTGATTTATTTATATTCACCACAAAGTGACTCTTCGGAATAATTTTTTTCCACATATTTCACAGCTATATCGGTATCTACTACATTTAATTGTAAATCCCAATCGGGAAAAAAAACTACATTTAATGCATTGACATAATCCCCATTCTGCATTGAAAATCAACTCCTGTCTAAACTATTATCATATTATTCTTCATAGTTAAACTTTTCACAAATGATAGAATGTACAAAACATAAACATTGTAAGATGAGTACCGGTTCAAATAGAAACTCAAACGATTGTATGAAGGCTAGGCAAAATCGCAAGGAAATAATGAAAAGAAAAGTTTAGGATGCTCTTCAACCATTCAAGCCAACTAAACATCTGTTCGACATATTCCAAAGTTGCTCATCAAAATCGGGTTCCTTTATCTCCATTATCATCTGCAACTTCTACTCCAAATTATAGGACCAACTTTACTTTTGATCAAAGGGAATCCACGTCCCAAAGTCAGTTTGTAAAGGACATTTCAACCAACAACATGGTCGATACACATTTGTCATCCCTGCTAAAAAGAATCCCATTATCTCCATTGTCTCCTTTAACTATTTCAAGCATACCCGCAAGACATGTTCAACAGATTGCTACTCCAACAACAATAAATGATATTCACTATCTTCTACTTTTTCCTTTAAATTTTTTCAAATATTGTGAATTATTGCATTTAATGTTGTTAACTTACTATATGCCTTTTCTCTTTGTTTCTAAGACCAAAACGTTGCTCCAAACTTTTATGGTTCTTACGGATCAAGATCCAGCCCAGTTCATAAGAAAAGGAAGGTTGCAACATCTACTACAATTTCCATTGTCCCACCATTATCGGTTTGGAACTGAATGCCACACAATCTGCAAATGGTATTAATACTTCATATGTGATTCATAGTTAATGTAAAATGCTGTCAAAATTTTAATCAGTTCTAACATTTCAATTACAGATGAAATCCAAATAATTGATAAGCAAAATACACCACAGAAAATTTAACATGATATTTCAGATTTATATTCAAATGCAGAAAAACTTCGTAAGTCTAGCTGCTTCAGATATCTTTCTTAAATAACTGAAGGTTGCAATTATATGTATTTGTAATTACTAAACAGCCTTTATTCTTATTTTAACATTTTTGGATTTGGGAGAGGCTTCCTTTATTTGTAAGTATTGTGATTCGGTTTTGTGGTATGATGAAAGGTCGAGAAATCCAAAAAACCTAAAAACCCTGTTTTTAGCATATCTTTTTGAGGGAAGGTCCGATTACCAACACTCCATAAACCTTCGTTCTTTTGTGTAGCCCGATGTCGATGAAGATAGCCGATCTAAACATTTTAAGGAAAACACTCGTGCATACAACAAGTATGTTTTCCTTTACATCCATTGGAGGAAAGGTCCAAACATCTATAAATAATGGTGTGTGGTCCTCCCCAATTTATTTTAAGTGGACAGAATTTCCATAGGATTGGAAGTTTAATTCCGGAGGAGGGCGGAGATCCAAAATTTGCCCAACTTTACATCTATGACACTTACAATGAGAACCACAATAGAATGAATAATTTTAGGTAAACTATAATTGCCCATTGTCTCTATTTATTTTGTAATTTCTTAAGTTTTAATCGAGTGTACATTTGCATATTATTAATTGTCTACAGTATTCCCTACTATATACTTACTCACCATGCTCTCACTATTTACGAGTTCAAGTGATAGAAGGGATTTTTCGATGAGTCTTTGGTTGAGGATCTCAAACAAATGATTTATCGAGCTTATAATGAATTGGCAAAATCATTTAGAAGGGTTAGAGATTTTATTTTGGACAATGAAGCATCAAATTTTCTTTGCGTTTGTTTAGAGGGGAGAAATCGAGATCCGGGGATTTACAATCTTCCTACATCCAGAGTGGGGCTGCTTTAATCGTGAGGTGATTTGGAGAATATGGATTTAGGAAGGGATATGATAGTAAAAAAAGATTTGGTGACTTAGAAAAAATCCATGATACTCATCCATCTTTCATTCCTCTGCAGTATCCTCTGTTATTCCCATATAGAGAGGATGGTTTTAAAGAAGATATTCCTCTGAGAGAATGTGAAATGGATCAAGACCGAAAAAGACAGAGAGTTACATTGAGAGAATTCATTGCCTATAGACTTCAAGATAGAATCACTGAATATGAAAATATAGTTAATTCAAAAGGTTGTTTCAACAATTTGTTGTTGATTGCTATACAATGATTGAATCTCATAGGTGACATTTATAAGGAACAACCAAACAATTATTCGGGCTGAAGTTTTGAGTGGACTAGAAGAAGTTGTCAATAGAGGAAAACCGAGCACGCTACTATTGGAATCCGAATTCTATTGCATCGTTCTACTGGTGGTTCAAGGTATATGTTTAATAAGCGCCAAGATGCAATGGCTACTTGTAAAAAGTTTGGTTACCCCGACCTTTTCATTACAATTACATGTAACTCCAATTGGGAGGAGGTCCGGACTTTTGTTTCCTAAAGAAATCTTCGACCAGATGAGAGACCGGATATTGTATGTAGAGTTTTCAAGATGAAGCTCACCCGGATGATGCCTGATTTCAAAAAGGAGCGAATGTTTGGAAAGGTTGATGCGGGCAAGTGTCTTAAATCTCTTCTACTCTTATCGGATCTTATTAAATAATTTTTAATTAAATACAGACTCATGGGTTTTGTATTCAGGGATGTATTACGTAGAATTTCAAAAACTGGACTACCACATGCTCATATTCTACTTTGGTTGGACGGAGAAAACAAACTTACTACCACTGCGGACATTGACAGATACATATCTCGCTTTGAGTTACCAAATCCTATTTTCTATCCCGGGTTAAGTCAAGTTGTCACAAAATTCATGCTACATGGACCATGCGGTGTTACCAATCAGTCATCTCCTTGCATGAAGGATGGTAGATGTACAAATTTTTCCCTAAAAGTTTTCAGAATTACACTCAAATTGATGAACATGGTTACCCAACCTATAAAAGGAGGGATTCCGGAATTCTGATGAAGTAGAAAAGGAAATCAAATGGATAATCGCGATGTCGTTCCTACAACCTGCAATCGATTGTTAGGTACCAAGCTCATGTTAATATGGAATCTTGTAATAAGTCTAATGCCATCAAATATCTATTTAAGTCGTCAACAAGGGCCCTGATAGGGCTACACTTGAGATTTATGGTGAGGGTCAAGCTAATTGATGAAATTAAGCGATATTACTGATTGCGAGTATATGTCTCCATGTGAAGCGAGTTTGGAGAACATTTCAATTTGATATCCATCACGGTGGCCACTTTGTCCAGAGATTAGCGTTCCATTTGCCAAATAGACAAACAATTCTATTCAAAGATCGTTAGACTATAGATGATGTATTGAAAAGAAATGAAGATAATGAAACAATGTTCTTAGCTTGGATGGTTGCAAATCATAAAATATCCGGAAGCTAGACATTTGACATCGCGAGAGTTCCTGCAAGATTTTTTCTATAGTAAAAATACAAGAAGATGGCAGCCAAGAAAATGGGAACTTCAATAGGCGGGCTCCATTATGTTCCTCACTGAAGGAGAGCTTTATTACATGAGAATTCTATTGACTTGCCAATGAGTTTGTACCAGTTTTGAAAGCATCCGAACTATTGATGGTGAAACTTACTCTACTTTTCAAGAAGCATACTATGCTCTGGGATTGTTGGCTGATGACAGAGAATATGTTGATGCAATAATAGAAGCAAGTGAACTAGGTTCAGGTTTTCAAATCAGAAAACTATTTGCAACCTTATTGCAGACAAATACTATCAGCAATCCATAATTTGTTTGGAAGGAATGTTGGCGGTTATTGTCGGATGGAATTCTCTATCATCTACGAAGAAATTTGAATCTTCCAGGTTAGTATCATTTATCAAAATTTCTTAAAACATTTTTGACACTATTATGTTTTTTGTGACTAAATCCATTATTTTTGACTTTCAAGAACTGCATATTGATGAAGCTGAAATTAAGAATTTGTGTGCGCTTGAGATTGAAAAAATACTTCAATCAAATGGAAGATCTTTGAGGGGAATTCCCTAATCTGCCTTATCCCAACCGCTTGTCGGAGTCTCAATTCCAAAACAGATTGATTACTGGAAGAGCTTGACTATAACAAGGAAGAGCAACGCCAAACTAATCATGCTTTGTTAGCCGGTAAGAATGCAGCTGTCCAGGCATATGACCAAATTATGCAAGTTGTATCGGATGAAAAAGGAGGATTTTATTTTTTGTATGGTTATGGTGGGACAAGGAAGACCTTTATCTGGAACACACTTTCTTCTGGTCTCAGATCTCAAGGACATATAGTTGTCAACGTAGCTTCAAGTGGAATTGCATCACTCTTACTGCCTGGAGGACGGACTGCGCATTCCAGATTTTCAATCCCGCTGTTGGTTAATGAAAATAGCACATGTAACATTAAACAAGGCAGTCCCAAAGCTAAAATGCTACAGGCAGCGAAGTTAATCATATGGGACGAGGCTCCAATGCTCAATAGATTTTGTTTTGAAGCTCTGGATCGAACACTACGAGATATCACGAGATCAATAAATTCAAATAGTCGCGAATTACCATTTGGAGGGAAGGTTGTCGTTCTTGGAGGTGATTTTAGACAGATCCTACCCGTTATAAACAAAGGATCCAGACAAGACATCGTTTCCGCTGCTGTCAACTCATCTTACTTGTGGAAATTTTGCTATTGAATGAAAATATGCGTTTGAGGACTCATTCCTCTAACAGCAATATCAATGAGATTGCAGAATTTACAAAATGGATTTTAGAAATTGGAAACAGATCTACCATAGCAGAAGATACAAATTTGAGGACATTGAAATTCTAGATGATTTGTTGATTCACCAGCATGTCAATCCTCTTCTCCATCTGGTTAATTTTGCCTATCCTGATCTTTTGCAGAATATTACTTGCTACAAATTCTTTCAAGATAGAGCAATATTAGCACCAACATTAGAATCAGTTGAGAAGGTTAATAATTTCATGTTGGACATGATCCAAGGAGAAGTTAAAGAATATTTGAGTTCAAACTACATCTGTAAATCAGATGAAGATACTGATGTTGAAGGAGAATGGTTCACAACAGAGTTCTTAAATGATATAAAATGTTCCGATCTACCTAATCATCGTCTAACTCTAAAGATTGGTGTACCTGTTATGCTTCTTCGAAACATAGACCAATCTGGAGGTTTGTGCAATGGAACAAGGCTGATTGTGAATGAGTTGGGTAGAAATATAATTGGGGCAACCGTTGTTACAGGACCAAAAATAGGAGACAAATCTACATAGCTCGAATGAATCTAATACCCTCTGACTCTGGTCTACCTTTTAAGTTTGAAAGAAGACAGTTCCACGGTTTTGTCATTTGCAATGACTATAAACAAGAGTCGAGCAATCTTTATCTCATGAGGATTATTCCTACCTGACCCGTGTTTACTCATGGTCAATTATACGTTGCAAGTGTCACGTGTTAGATCAAAAAGGAAAGGATTGGAAATTCTTATTCGGGATGATGAAGAAAAATTGACAAAAGTAACAAAAAAATTTGGTTTACAAAAGTATTCGAAAATCAGTAGTCAAACAATGTTAAACAGCTTTTTTTTGTTTATGGTTCATATGTCTCTTTGCTCTATGTATGTTGTTTATGGTCTTTATGCTTATTACTTTATCATCAAAGCCAACTCACATATCTAATTAACCTAAGTATAAATATAGACTTACACCAAGTTTATAATAGATTTTGTTCTCACGGATCCGACTTCCCGAATCTCGTAGAAACGTCATACCAAGAGTGGACAATGGGGTTGTTTTAGACTTTGGCTTGCAGAATCGATATTCCTGGTCCCGTATCCAATGGGAATCAAAGCCAGGACGTAATTCTAGGTTCAACCCTTAGTGGTGGGGTGATCTCGATCCTCTAATCTTGTATCCGATGAATACTAGGGAGCAAGGACTCTCCGATAGCATCTTGGTCGACGCTAGTTTCTCTAATACACTTAAGAGAGAGACAAGAGTTCGGTGAAAAGTGAGTTTCTATCATGGGTACTCCTCCTTTTATAATAGGATTCCCCTATCTCTTGGAGACCTGATTTATCTCTTAAATCTCTTTTAGAGATCTGATTTATCTCTTAAATATCTTTTAGAGATCTGATTTATCTCTTAAATCTCTTTTTTAGATGTGATTCCTTAATTTAAGGATATTATCTCTTTTAACCGTATAAGGTTATTTAGATAATACCAGGATTTAATATTAATATCTTATCCCTTAATTAAGTGATCTTTAACTTATTATCTTTAACTTCCTGATCGATCTGGTATTCGAGCTCTATGTAAGTTTCTCTCTTCGACGATGCCCAAGCTCACTTTGAGCTAATAAAGCGTAAAAACTTTCATGATGTTAGAAGAGCTCTAAACTTGGTTTCATCTTTTTGTCTTTAGACTCATGAGGTGATTGGCTCAGGCTTCATTGTTTATAATATATATACATCCTCCAACTCGGTGAGTAGCTCGGTGACCAAGCTTGATCTTTAGCAAACCTATATCTCATCTACACAAGCTCCCCTGGCTTGATCCATGGCGTGGAAGCTTTTTCGTGAGTCTAGGCAAGTCGAGGAGGAGAAATTTGTGTTGCTGGCGCATGGCCTCACGGCATCATTTCCAAGGCTTGCGTGTAGTTGCGTGTCAAATAATAAGTCGAGCCGGATCTCAATCGAGTAGTCGAGACTAGCCTACCAAGTGGGGAGAGCCGAGTCAACCGAGTGGTCCGGAGCCGAGCTCAACCGAGTGGGGGAGCCGGGGCTCAACCGAGTGGTCGGGAGCCGCATCTCAACCGAGTGGGGAGCCGGGCTCAACCGGGAGTTGGAGCCCGAGCTTCGCCTTCACCCCGTCCTTCACGTTTCTCAGCCACTTTCTGCCACCTCTAAGTTCAATGGACTTGGTGGCTTAGGCTAGTAATCATTTCCCTTGATTGTTTGGGGTTTGAGATCTAGTTTTACTTCTCATTCAACATTTTAGTTTGCTGGGCTCAGTGTCTAGTTTAACATCTTGATCAAGTATATGCTCCCCTTGTTGCCTTAATAAGTTTAAGAGTTTTGCAAATCGTTTTCGCTTGTCCTTGCTTTGATAAAAGCACTGGATTTTCATAGATCCTCTTACTCGCCAATAATTCTCGGAACACTTAGTTTAGTGGTCGAGGTTCACATCTTGTCCGAACATATTCAAATATAGTATTTCCAACTTACCCCTGTTTAAGACGTAGAGTTTTGGTCGTGGATTCACTATCTCGTCACTCTGGATCGAACCAACTCTTTTGAAGAGTCAAGTTCAAAACCCCCACGAATTTCTCTTGGTGCTTGCATTTAATTTGATGCTTTCAAGATGCTTATCTGGAGTTTGAACTTGACTCACCCTCTTTCCGAATGTAGCTCTGTATTTGAAGTTCTTGAGAGCTCTTGACATTTTCTTCATGTAGCTCACAACCTTTGGTGGATTTTGAAATACCCATTAACTTAGGAACTTGACCTGAATTATTTTTCCCGATCTTGAAGGTGTGTCTCAAAATAAACTTTCCCAATATCTTCTCCAATTTGTATGAGGAAATAGTTTTCCAAGCAAGTTCAATGAGCTGTAGGCTGGGGGATATCCTTTTCTCTGTAATTTCCAAGGGTATCCTTCCCTTTGTCCCCATTGGCCCCCAAGCCCAGCTTGAAATAAGCGGGAGGAGCTGGAAAATGTCAACCCGCATGTCTTAACACAACATACCCTGGTGCCAATGAATTTGGACTATGATTCCTAAGCACCGCTAATCTGCTTTGTAGAACCATGCCTTTCATGGGTTATCGTTTGCTTGCGAGTACTCGATTTTTTACCTGATCCCACCTTTCTTTGGGGATTCCGACTTATTTTAACACTACCAGGATTTCTTTCAACTCTGGTCTCTAATATGCCTGATCTTTTTAGGACTTTATTTTGTGCAAGATGTTGTGCTTGCACGTGATTTTTATCACGAGGAAGGAAACATTGTTCGACTCGTACTTTTCCTGGCACAAGTGCAGGGAAATAGTCACCGATTTTCAGTGCGGGTGCGCAATGCTCGACCGGCCCTCGGGCTTCGCCTCCTTGTCCTTAGCTAGACAATTTTAACTCGCCCTTTAGTGGTTCCTGCTATTAATCCAGGATATGCTCTCTTTTACTTTTAATTGGGCCATGATGAAGCGGAAAGCCGCGCTCGCTTATGCTCTTCTAAGTCTCTTCCATTTCTGCTTTAAAACCAGAGGTTTCTGTTTAATGGCGGTGAAGGCTTAGCTGCCCGAACTTTGGCGCACCGGGGATGAGCTTGAAAAAAAGCTATGGCAAAGTGTGAAGAGCAAGCTCGGGACTTGGGCAATTGAAAATCCAAAAGGTAGAGCTGAAAAAGTTCACACCACCCTTATGGTTGAGCTGGTAATGGAAAGAACTATCGCTCAACTCTTCCGATGGTCAGGGAAGGGGTTGCGGAAGGAAGCCTAGTCTTTGAGTCGCGGGGTCCGGAATCCGAGGTGGAGGAGAATTTAGTCCCGGCCTGATCGGGCCGTTCTTGTGCTTCTAATGAATGGAGCATGTTACGCTTTTCCTGAGCCGTGAGTTCAGATTTAATCGAATGTCGCTTCCTTTGGCTTGCCGTGGACAAGGATTTTAACAAGATGGAATCCTAGTCTCCATTGTCTTGAGCTGATGAGGAGGCTTTATTCAAGGTGAAGAGGCTAGTGGAGAAAGCAGCCATGAGTGGACTTAAGATGCAGGTGTAAGTGGGTCTACTGTGCTACTCCCTACCCTCCCTCCAAAATGCCGAGGATGACCTTACTCATGAATTTGTATTAGTAGGTTGGGAAACACGTTTTTTTTGGCGATGCCCTTTGATTTTGAAATCTAATGTCTTCTGGGCTTGGTCCATGGTTGGTGATGGACCGACATGCACCTTACTTTTGCAACTATTTTTCTAAGTTAGTACTTGTTTGGGTTTCATGTTATTGATTTAATGAAATAATGTAATTTGATATACTCGTAGGCTCTTACCCACCTTCTTAGGCTCAGCACCCTTTCAAGTAGGTGTTACCATTGTAGGCTTTGACATTTTGACCTCAACTCGGCCAACTTCAATTTGGCTGATACTTGGGTAGTAAGTTGTTTTTACCTTTATAGTTTTTAACAATTTGACCTTAACTCAGCCGATTTTCGTTCTGGTCAGCCTCTAGGCACTTCCCTCTTTAGTTCCTGAGGCCCCGCTAAGAAATGGCCAATTTAGCTCTGGCTGCCTCTTTGGGCACTCGCTATTTAGGTCCGGCCTCCGACGACACTGGGTTGTCACCTCTTTGGCACTTGCCTCTTTAGGGTCCGATTTCCTCGACCTTGCAGCCTCTTCGATTTTAGATCGCTCACCCTTTTTGGGGTGTTACATTTTTAGGTCCGCTTCCTCGACCTGCAGCTGCCGGCCTTTAGCTCGCTTCTTTAGGCACTCGCCTTTTAGGTTCCGGCGTCTCGACTTGGCTGTCTCTGGCCGATTTTAGCTCTGCAACTCCCTTTTAGGATTTATGCACCTTTATAGCATAAAGGACTTACCATTAACACAATTTATTACCATCACGGATCGATTAAAGATAATCACCTCTTCAACCATGTTCCATGCCCAATCGGGGCCACCATCTAATGCATGTAGGCTTCAAATAGAGGATCGATTGTTGTGACTTTTTTCATCGTGCAGGGATGACTCCGCTTCCCTATTCTTTTTAACACGGCCCCTCCACCCAATCACGTTCCGCTCCAAACAAAGATCCATTTGAATTTTGAAGCCAAATGTTTTGGTGAGTTTATTAATTTCGTATTAGAATCTGCTTTTTTGGTTGGTGGTCTCGGTTGGCCTAAGTTGAACTCGTGGACTAAGGCCTGCTTCCTGGACACCATCTCTCGCCTCAGCATCTTTTTGTTGAAAAGGCTTGTCTGAGACCCGATTTTTTCCTAGTGTTGTACCTATGTAATATTGAGCCTAGAGTATCCTTGCAAGTCAACCATTTTAGTACTATATATTTAAGTCCATATGGTTTGGAGTATGGATCCCAAGAGTGATGAGAACTTTTGTAGTTGGCTGCAAATCGCGCTGTCTTTATGAAAAGGTGGTCATTAGTCTCGAACTCGACTCATTGCACAGGCACGGTATCAATGCTCATACCTTTCTTACGTAGTTGTCGAAAGGGTGAGAATTTAGTTTCACCACTCTCCACAGAAATCCTCGTCTTTCCGGCTGGGGAATGCCAAATCTCCTTCCGTGACCAACCCGCCACCAGCGGCCACAGGAATCTTTTCCTAGCCTCTCTCTAGAGATGGTATGCGATCCCACTAATACTCACCATCTTTCTCCCCTGCCACACAAGCTTATCTTCGTAGCAAAGGAAATAGTGATATTTATGATTTGCTTTCCCAAACAGGTTGAAACAAGATAGGTTTGCTTTCTTTCCATTGTTTTCTTCGTTCTATCAATCAATACTAACTAGTGCATCCGGCCAAATTTTCACCGGGCTTACGGCCTTGAAACCAACTGGTGATGGTATCCAACTGTCCCCCCCGATTTTCACCCCCTTCCCACCATTGCACTCACCCACCCGACCCCCCGCGCAACTTGCACTCTCACTCCTCCAGTGTAATCGGGTAGGAGGCTTCACCGTATCCATGAAGGAACATCTGGGTGGTTCGGCCTAAAATACTCTTCTTCCTACCAAAGACTTTCTCCCAACTAAGTCTCCAATAAAGTGTTTTCCTAAAAGGTCTTTGTTGAAATCACTAAGCCCCAAAACCCATGCCTCCCCTTCTGTTTTGCCTGCGATAGGGACTCTAACCAACCATAGGGAGTTTCCTTCCTTTCCATCCGTCGATCCCCACTGCCATTTTGCTAAAGATAGTTTCTTTCTCTCTCGCAATAGTTTTCGGAAGCTTGTAGTAGTCATGATGAAGTTGGGAATGGCCTGGCTACATAACTTTACTAACACCTCTTCCGGTCTTGACGATGGCATTTTTCCTTCCAGCCTTTTAGCTTCTTCCAAATACGATCAATGACGGAGGAGAAAAATTCTTCTTGATCCGGCCAAAACAATCGGGACTGTGTATTTGTATTAGATATATGCCTTTTATTCCCATCTCTCCAATCATTTCTTTATCATATTCTTGCACTTTCGACTAAATCGATGCCTCTGAATTATCCAATGATCTGTCCGTTAGCTTGTCGGTAGGTTGATATGAACTCTCATTATACTGGTTGCTTCTATTAGCCCGGAGAACAAAGGCTATCATCTTTAAAAATATATGTGAGATCTCTTAGTTTCTCCTAGAAATTTTAATATTATGTATCTTGTCTTCTGGCTTCTTGAGATAATATCCTGGTTAGCAACATCCCCAAGATGGGATAACAGTTGGTGATATGGGGTCCCCCTTAACCCTCTTTCGGGAGAAAAGTCTGGATGGCTTTCCATTGATGAGGATCTCGGATAGTTAGATATACATCTCATAATTAGGCTAATGAACTCGACTGGAAACCCATTGGACCGAGGACGCTTGACAAAGTCCCATTCAATCTCTCATATGCTCGTGCTGTCCACGCCAGGGCCATCATTCCTTTTTTCCCTTTCTTCTTTTTTCTTCATCCAATGAAAGATTCATGGCTATCAGATAGTGTCTGCACTCGCCTCCTCTTTGACAAAGGCATCACTTCTTCATCAATGATGTTCCAGGGATGGCTTTTGGCCTATTAGCTATCAAATTTTGCTACATCTTCATCACTATATTGTACGGTTAACTGGCCAAAGTCCTTTGGGGAGGTCTGTTCTGATTTTTGGGGATTAAAATAAGGAAGGTTTTTTATCTCTATTTGGACTTTCTCTTGTTAATATTCCAGGACCACCCTGACATCTTCCCCCACATATGCCGATTTCGATTTTAGAGGTTAGTGATCCTCGTGGCTGGAGACTTCGTAGAATTCATCTCGGTTGATTGCTTCAATCTCTCCTTCGTGAGACCCTCTGCACACCAAGCTCCTATGATCATCCGAGAGTTTCCTTTGACCACCCCAAGTCCTCTCACTATCATTTGTTAGTGGAGAGAGCTCGTTGAGTAGCTGCTGATGCGCCTCTCAATATTTCCCCCCTTCACCACACTCATTGTGAGTCCTTCTGGCTTTTTAATCATATTGGTTTGCTCTGTTTGGCCTTACCATGAAAGAACTTTGTATTCCCCTGCCTCCTTTTCACCAAGTTGCTCCGCCGTCCTTTACTCCAACTGATTCATCTGTTTAGAAGCTTGAATATTGTCTTTCCAAGTCCTTGTACATTTCTACATTTTCCTTCGAAATTATCACACACTATTATCCTTCTGCCTTCCTCTCAATCCTTCTAATCTCCTTTCCATTTCCCTCCTCTATATTCAAAAACTTGTCCAGGATTTCATAGCTCCTGTTTTCAAGCAAGTGAGGCCCCCACTCGTCCAACTGTCTAATTACTTCTTCACACCTCTCATCACGGGACCAGTATTCTTCAAACCTCAAGATTGTCTTTTTTTCGACCAGCCACTATCGGGGGAAGCTTCTAGCTCACTTAGAATGGGTACATGATATGAGCCACATCTTCGGGGAGCACATTTATAGGGGAGAATCTATTTACAAAGATTTGGAGCTCAAACCTCTCGCCCAACCCCGCATCGATGTTCTCACCCCCTTGGGTCAACGTTTGTCCAAGTGAGGAATTACCAAAAACTAAGATCAATCAGCCACATAGCTCCAAGGCCGTCTAAATCGAGAGTCGTGGAAAACTCTCCGGCAAGACCTCCTCTGACATTTGATGTAATGTCATTGAGATCCTTAAACATTCCCACTTTCTCCCCTACTGGGAAGCAATTAGTCAATGAGTGCCAATCTTCCATTTGTTTGTTCCTCTCAGGTCAGAGATTCCGTAGAATTATGATTGCTCTTCGATCATCCTCAAAAGAACCCATGATGTGATTGCTTAGTAGCCTAACACATTAACCCCTTCATCTGATCCTTCCATAATAAAGAAGATGCCACCCGCTCTTTTCCCTACCATTTCCTATTCTACAAGAGACAAGAGTTAAAGTCACACTTGATTCTGATTCTTTCCATTTCACTTTTACCTAGTTCCAAGTAGACTATTTGGGGATTTTTCCAAACACAGCTTTACATGGCTCGACCGGACTGGGATCTCCCAACCCCTCGCACTCCAAACAAGGATCTTTATTGATCTAGGTGTTGGTTTTCCAACACCACCGATTTGAAGCATTACCTTCCTCGCCATCACAACATCCTGCCTTCTCTTCTTTCCCCTCCTAAAGCGGATCTTCGGTTCCACCTTCTGGGTTGACCAACATCAATGAGATATTTTTTCAAATTCTTTTCGTGGAATTGGGGTTTTAGGGACCTTTGTTTTCCTCGGGGTTTTCTGCCTAACCCATTTCTTCTCCTCCACTTCAGACTTCCTGCTCCCTTTCTAATTCTCAACCGCTTAGAGAGAACCACAAATTTTGTGTGGATTCACGTAGCCACACTCTCAATATCATCATTAATTCTTGCCCCCTTCCACATTGACTCTCAGTGGTTCTAGTTTCTTCCCAAATAAATTGAAGCCGTTTCCTCTCGCTCAACTTCAGAGTCCATCTTTCCTTCGCTCGAGGATTCATTCTTTGCCGTAGCTGAGCAAGGAAAATACCAACCAGCACTTCCAACTGCTTTCCTTCCTTTTGTTCCCAGTGAACTTTCGGTAGAGGGGATGCCCCAACCAGGCCCAAAATCCTGTTCTTTTTCATTCAGTTCTTCATACCCATCTTTACCACATTCTCTATTTCTTCACAATCTTTTAGCTGCGCCCAATTCTCCCACATGCAAACAGGTGTAGTGAGTTCAGATTTGAAATAAACCCTCAAGCTCCTAAATTCCTGCACCATGACTATGTCTCCGCTTGGGAGGCCTCCCCTTAAGTCGATGGAGACCTGACTCTCAAGAAAGCCGACCCGCATCGCTTCTCCTTCGATCAGCCAGATGCGGATCCAATGATATCCCCAATTTTTTCGCCATGAATTCTAAATTCCAAACTCAAGGGGAGGTCATAGGATTCAGTCCGGTGAGTTGCCATGGGTCATTGCCAATTCGTGAGGGTTGCTCTTCCCTTGATACCCTCTCGAGAATGAGGTGCTGTCCCAATAAAGCTCCACGGCCCTCTTTAGGGACATTATTCGTGATCCTTCTCTGATGAGAAGCAAATTGTAGAGATTTTTGTTCGCATCTTGAATCTCCCAACCGGGTTTTTGAGGACGCCAGCTGACGATTGTGGTTTTGAAAGCCTAACGTTGTAGGATTATCCGACCAAAGTTTCTCATTAGGGTGCTTGTGAAACTCTCGGCTGCTTTTCTTCTTCCATCAGAATGCCTTCATCTTGAAACACAACATCCTCCACCCTTTCCATGATGACACAGCTCCGCCATAGCAGCTGATAGGAAAAGGCAAAAAGAAGATCAAAGCAGAACGGAGGAGAAATTGCAGATGGAAATTTAGGAGAAGTCCAACACGTCAATTGCACCTGTAAGATCCATGGAGTGCGGGGATATCTGCTCGAACCCTTAAAGCAAAGAGTTCTTAAGGTCAGGGAGAAAAAAAGAGTAAATTTAATGGTCATTATCCTACTTTTACAATGCCTGCTATTTACAACTATAAATTTGCCACTAGATAGCATATGGAAATGAAGCTGACCATAGTGTCCATTGCCTTCCCGCAAGAGCTTCTATATAGGTCTTGTACAAGACTTAGTATATTTGATTCATCAATAATTTTTTTGTTCCCTCCTAACACTACAGCATTAGACTCTAGATAGCTGCTTCCATGCCTTAATAGCGTTGTAATCGCTGCATTCATGCTAATTACTATTAAACCTGCTAGCAAAATATAACATTTAGAAGTATTAATAAAGATTCTAGATAAATGTTTGACTGAATGCTATCTAAAGTCGTATCTAGATAGCTATACAATACAAATGCTATCTAAAGTTTGACTTTGTAGAAGCTTATACAACAAACGCTATTCATTCCCCTTTTTCTTTAATTCATATGCCATTTAACTTTTGCATCCATTCTCTGTGATATTGAACTACACCAAAACCACAATTAATATAAACACATAAATGTTCCTTGCTTCCACTGCATTAAGTAATATGTATATAAGATGCATAAAATTAGGGAGAAAAATTAAGGAACCAAGTGTATAAGGGAATCCAAATTATATATTTCACTGGCACACCATTTAAGATTGATTATACAAGTTAAATCATTCATAATATTGTAAGCTTCTGGGCTTTTAACATCATCCAAAACTCGTAGTCAACAATGAAACTTCATTAAATTTGTTTTAAATCGCTTAATCAATAATAAAAGATCATAAGACAAGCAAGTGCTTCCATGAGACCGATCATAGACTAATATGCCCAGTAGAAAAAGCTGGCCAGCTTGCAATGACCTACAAAATCAAACAAATCCATCAGAAATTCTGCTGTAGTGGAAGTGGAAGACCAAATATCCTGCCTTATTAAAAATTGAAATAGGTTATAAAGGATCATGTAATACATACAAGGTTGCTACTTGCAAAATCCACATTGTAAATAACTCCGCTAATTAAGTTGTAGATGCAACTGAATCAAGGAGGACATTACAGGTTACAAATAATACAAGGTATAGAAAAGTCCTATTATCTTGCTGGGATTACATATGACCTCGAAGGCAAGATGCTGTTTGCGTTTTTATTGTCCAATCAAGCTATTATTTTCACATGATCACTTGCAACCACAAAAAAAAACAACAGTGGGCAATAATCAAATACCCTTAGGAAATACACTGGTAACATGCATTGTTTTGTTGATGTAATATTAATAATTTAAATAATAAGTAAGATTTGAACCATTAACTGAGGATATAGATAAAGAGAAACTAATGTTGATGTGGATCTCTAGTTAGAAATCTATAAGCATTATTCATGCCAATGAGTATTGTCGCAATCTATCAGATCACTTGACATAATCAAAACGAACTTTTCAACAATATAGCGACACCAATCTTCTTGACTGGATAGTTGAACATTGGATTATGTGGAGCATTTTAAAAGTCAGGAAGTAATCGCGACAAAAAATTAAACAAATTAAGTTACAATTACAAAACATTTGAACAGCCACAAGAAAGCTAAGTAAAACAACATACCGCCATTGGTATTTTAACTTGGTTCAGTAAGATAGCCTCCTTCAGAACAATATAGGCAAATACCCACAATCAGATCATTGTTGTCTTGGGCACTATAAAAATAAATAGGAAAATCAATATAGTTTTTTTATCTAATTGCGTTTAAGTTTTTTGCAAATATACCTCTATCTCGAATCCATTTAATGTTGGCTGCCTTAAACGCGCACCTAAGCTCCGACATTTGCGCGATAAACTTGCATGGAAAGCACTAACTACAGTATCCAAACAGACTTCATTAAGGAAACATATTTTCAATCATCACAAAATACACGATGCTTTTTTATTTTGAACCACAGCTGTTTCGCAAACTCCAGATATGTCATTCAATACGCTTATTCTAATGTCAAAAATCAAAAGCACATTAGGACCATGACAACTTGCAACATGTATCATCTACGGAAGTCATTCGATTTAATCATAGAAAATCAGAAATATAAAGCATGCTTACTTATCGAACAGATTCTTTACTCAGGGCAATTCCTAGGATCAACATTCAAGGGATCCGGGATAGTATCTCTTCAACAATATTTATCACAAGACAAAGACCCAATGATTCCTACAAAATGCTGAGATAACAAATCCTATAACCAACCTAGTGAATTCACAGAATTGTCCTGATAGAGGCCATTCACCCAACATTGTGACTTACATAAAAATAGGGGCCAGTATTTTCTTAGAAGGTAAAAACTCTATCACTATATACTGTCTATGGATCCCTCCCGAAGTAGCCGTATTTATTTGCTTGGTGTGGGGACAAGAATAGAAACCTCTCGCTTTCCTTGCCACAATTCTTCATATAAATATTTTCAATTAAAATATAAAATGATTATACCATGACATCAATACTTAAATGGAAAAGACT